>JAUKWC010025543.1:0-59587 GCA_032356245.1 Endocladia muricata | reverse complement strand
CCCCCCCCCCCCCCCCCCCCCACGATACGAGCACGGACCTGTTGCTGGCTCCATTCAAATCTGCCCGCCATTGAGTGGCTTCTGCTCTTGCCTTCCTTGATTAAATGGTTGGTGCAATGGTGAGTGCAAATTGGTGTAGGAAACCAATTAGAGTATTGAAGTACGGTTTAAACACGACCACGAGCGAGTTCTGACTGTGTCTCCCATCCACAAGCAAAAAGCCTGGGAGGCAGCTACTAGCATGATAAGGTAGTAGATTTTGCGCTCTGTACGACTCAATACCAATAAGCGAAACTACTATCGACAACTTTTGAATGGGTGGACTGGAATTCATAAATGAGATAGCGTAAACTAATTCGAGTGTTTGAGGAACAAATCTGAGCAAACATATTCTTTTGCATTTTGATCAATAAACGAATATATCATAATGTGAGTGGTGCTCGTGTGGCCGCAGTTGACTACATGTTTCTGACATATATTTCTTTTGCAGGGTTGCTTCAAATACCAACTTACCTCTTGTTCCCTCGACACCTGGGGGGCCCTCCTGACCAAAGAGATAAACCCGATTATTGGAATGGTCGCCTCGATCGGCAGACTTTCCACTCGGACGCAGCATGTCGTCAACTTCCATTCAGATTTATAGCTCCCAGCAGCCAATATCTCTGTGTCCCTAGACACTATTAAAAATTCCCCCCTTTGAGCTGTACAGGAACGTCCACTGTAGCAAAATTCTTGACCTGCAGGATCAGTCGGCGGTTGAATACTTCCCTTTTGTACCTACACTGTTCAAGCCATTGGGCATCGCCCATCACAGGTTACGGGTATGTGACTCTAATCAACAGCAGTACTATTTCTGCATGGCACCGGGCAAATAGTCGCCGACTCGCCACAATGTGTTTTTTGGAGTATTCTCTAGATACCTCTTTGCCGTGGTTTTGATGACGAGTCATACTGTACCAATAATTTGAATTGCAGATGGACGTGAGGGTTTCGTAATCAGAAAGCTAAGTCTGCTACAAAAACAAAAGAACAGGGCGAACCGCGTCATGTTCTGCGCTGTGTATATCTGATACGTGTGAAGCGATACCGTTGTTTTGCTTACAATGGTGTGGGGGTCTATTGTTAAGTCATAGTATCCTGTGATGTGGCCACTGAAGTGCAACGATTGGAGTCCCCGATTTTCAAAAAAGTGTCCAGACTCCGTCAGTGTGACGGCTTTAAACTTATTATTGTGCATCATAGATACGGATTGCATAATCACGAAGGTACTTTGAGTTGTCAAGGTACATACGGGCGCACCACTTTCTAAAGGGCGCGTCCATGTAGAGAAAGTAGAGACATAGCTACTGGCAGTTATTGCTCTGAGTTATGGCAGATGGGCGATTATTCTGTCTTGGAAAACCTCGGAACTCAAATCAGTATCTAATAGTAAGAATTATTCTTGGTCGAGCAATAAATGCGACATGTCATGGAGTGCATGCTCTATAGATAATACTTTCCCGCTCATGAGCAGTCTACGCTCTCCTCATAGTGTCTGTCGTACCAGGCACCTGCCTAATATGAGGCAAGTATTTACCAGGTTGGGGGTAGAGTTGTTTAGACCTGCAGTTTAAAGTTTTTTAATACTTTCACGTACGTTCTCTAACACCACTCCACTTCCTATACCCTTTTAGGAAACGCTTCATTCGCAGCATCTTTCCTCAAATATAGCTGTGTAGAAAACGTTCGTAAAGCTCCGGGACTGGTACCGATGGCAGAAGGATATAGGGGCAAAGGGGTAGCCAGGATGTCACTTTGAGTTCGTATTCAATGTCAAAAACGGGCTGCTTCTGAGAAATTCCCTTTCTCCACTAAAGCCCAATACCTCAACACAAGATATAGAAACTCTTCAGACCATTCACTTTGTCAGGATTCTGGTCGAAGGGAACAAGGAGAATGGTGCACATTGAGGACTCAGGAGTAATAAACTCTCCAAGACGAAGCGGTACATCGACAAATGGCTTTCAAACGTGTGCTGAGACTATAGTTGGTTGGTAACCCAAGCAACATTTGCTTTTGGCACTAAAGTCCAGGGTTGCGGGCAAATGATGTTTTCTCACGGCATTATCCTGTCCTTATGATTTTTTAGTGTACCGAATGGTAGTCGAGTAAGTTGAAGATGCTGTCATCGTTCTATCTGCTGATATGCTTACCCACACACCGACGAGGGTAGACGTTTGTGGAAAGTACTGCTCTAGTTTGCACAAATTCGTACGAGAAGCAAATAGAGCCATCTAGGTTGGAGGAAGGACTACACAAGATATCCTAGCGGACCTCAGAGATCCGAATATGTTAGCTTGTTGTCCAGTCTCCGTATTCGTCTGGCATTTATGTAGAGATAATGACTAAACTCTATAAATAGCGTGCAACATGGTGCGGTCCCTGTCTGGAAAGTTGACACATTTTTCTACTGCACGGATACCGCCCAACTCAACACCTTATATAGATGACTAGATAAGATGCGTTGAGTGCGCGGGAGTTTTACCGGTATGCGGAGATGATCCATGTCGGACTTATCCTCCAAGAATTCGTGGTTTCGTCTTGTCCATCCCATGACAAAGTCTAAGGAAATTTCTCAAATAATTCAGGGGGACCTTTCGCAAGGACCAGGAACTCCTTGAAACTGAAGCGAGTTAGGCTCACGCCGGCCCGGTTGGTGGGTAGCATCTCTACCAATCATAAATTCTGACTGAAGTACGGAATGATTGAATGGTCGTCCGTTGTATGTGGAATGAGCTCGAAAATCGCATGTTTAAGATGACTGTACTGGCCTCAGTATAAAACTGGCCCATGAGCCCTCTGTAGTAGTACATAATAGAATTTATTTTGTGTTGTTTCCTAGCCCCCAATTAAAAATGGGTTTAGAGTGGCGCGGCCGGGAGAGAGTTGGAGGGCACCTTCGGCCACCGCGGTTCTATGGTCTGGAAGTCTTGCAAGTCAAGCCGACGACACATACCAAACGTACATAATGCTGCGTTCCAAACACGCAAAGCCCCGGGCAAATCGTCTATACCAACCACATCGGACCTTGTAAGAGTGTCGTCTATGATGAAGTGATAGAACTACCAAAGAGGCACTGTTGCATGTAGCTCGTCGAAAACAGTGATATTCAACAGAATAGGTTATGCACGAAGTTGTTAGTATAGTGCGAAACACCAGGCCTCGCAGTAGCGACTGACATATTTCAGCAACAAACTGAGAAATCTTCAAACGCAGAGCCAGGCCGCCCGGTACATGTGTCTGAGCCACCGCACAAGACGCAACTTAGACGCCTATTGTTTTTCAGATTCAGTCTGCACGGAGCATATGCACTATGACTGTTAGTTGTTCAAGACTAGCCGTATGCACTCTCCAAATGATACACGCTTCGAAGTCTATGGCGTGAGAGCACGACACTTTGTCGGTACCAGGACTTGGCGGTAGATTTATTAGTGTTTAGTTAATTTCAACAAAACTCAGAGCAGACTTGTAGAGCCAGATTTAAGCTACAAGTTGGCCTATAAACAGCACCTAAACTAGGCCTCAAGATCTACTTGGAGATTGAGGGGCACAACTACTCCATTCCGGGATTAGGATGCCTACTTTGCGGGCCAGTTTTGCAACAGAAGCACAGGAACGACTCATGCTGGGTCGAAAGCGAGTGTAGGTCTACAACCAGCTTTATAGATATTATGGGAAAGGCCAGATGATACAGTTCGGCGCCCCGGCCACATTTCGCCTTTATGGTTATTGAAATGAACTGCTCGCGTATTCGGCATTGTGAGCACGGAGCTGACTCCTCGCTATGTGCTTGACACCTTCTCAATTTGAATTGTTCTGACTATGACTAAGACCAGCGTATGGAGTTTACGTACGCTAAGCAAAGCCTCCATCTCCAGACGGGCTGAAGTACTACTGAAGATGAAGGTAGGGCTTTTAACCGTAAGACCGGTATCAGGCCAGCTCCAAGAAGTAGCAGCTCCCTATGATGGTAGACGGCGGACGCTTGGGTTGTGAATCAGAGAAATAGAGTAGGGAGGGTGAGTATGATGCAAAAGGCAGAGTGCGGGTGCGAGGACAGGCTTCCTACGACTTTGAAAGGGGCCATAGGGTTGATTCAAGCGAACAGCAGCCTCCAGGTTAAGGGAACAGGATAGGATAAACTTGCAAGGACGAGGTAGACTAGTGGCGAAGTAGTTCCACCTTGCGAGCGCGCCGCTGTACGGTCGTCCGTCTGCGCGGGGTGTGTACGGATGCGGGGAGAAAGCACACTACAGTTGCTTCCGATGGAAACAATACAGGCCGTACGACACACTCAGAGAGGGCAGCTAGATGAAGCTCAAGTGAAGGATCCCAGGGTTGTCAGAGGAAAAAGTAAAGGTGCTTGTGCTGGACAATCTTTACCACAATGTTGGAAAAGTGCAAGAAAATAATGCACTCCTTAGTACTTGCAGTTATTCAGCGTGAGATCCACTGTGGTTCTCGGGACACCAGTTTTACGGAGGCAGCACCGAGTCTGTGGGCAGCATTGTTAGATGGGGCGTTTCCAGAATGTCCTGCCCAAATAGTAGGAATCTGCACAAGCTCCTAAAGCACTTCAGGCTAGGCCTTCAACAGACTTGACATGATGCATTACGACAGTGCGACAAACTTCAGAATAGGGGGGACATAGCGTCCTTCCGCAGCAACGAAGAGAGATACTTGTCCCCTATCGTTAGTCGATCAACGCTCGCTTCCCCTCATTGCACCTACCGCCCTATCTGCTATACTCGCTCCACGCGCGCTGGCAAAAACACGGACACTCCAGCTCCTCTCGGACATCTCATCTCGAGCGACCGCACTTGTGAAGAGAAGTTTTATATATAGGTAACGCGCACATAGTTTCCTCCGGAACGTCCCAACGACACCATATTGCTAGGCGCGTACCGACAAGTATTGTAATCCATTGCGAACTACACGTACCGTGAGATTCTGATATGAGTGCAATTGAACTTAGATGGTAATTCCGCGGGCCACATAAGAGCTAAGCCGAAATCCTTACGCGGCTACAGTATGAGTACTCCACTGTCTGAGTCCACCCAGTCCCTGGGCATGCGCATTTCCCGAGCGCAGACGTATGACCATCTCGCTTCCCAAACCTTCCTTGATTCTGCATTCCGCAGGACTACATGGCTACTCGTATCAGACAATGAGAAGTTTGCAGTGACAGCAGACTCTCTCTGCGTGGTAGCAGTTAAAAATTCAAGATGTACCATCGTGCGAAGATTGGATGCCGCATAATGCTATAGCGAATAAATAAACTACACCTACCAGCCAGGGGCCATTCTCTGTAACTTGGCAAACGATGTTTTCTACAAGTGAACTACGAGGTCTACGAAGAGCCGAAAGATAACTTGGAGTTCAAGGAATCCGTAAAGTCCATGTAAGGCACTGAGCTACGGGGCAGTCTGGGCGGATGCACAAGCACCTAAGTTAGTACCGTGCATTACCGGTTTGGAAACCAAAACATGGTCGAATCCCGGGGGACCAGGCTTTACAAGTAACACATTAATGCGTATGGGCAGGTCAGTTGAGAAGTATGCATGGCAAAAGAAAGAGTCCCTTGAGTCAAATGGAATCTTGGGGATAACAAACAGAGAACAGTCCTACACTGCGCCGTAGCATGGCACCATGTAACTGGCCAGGGCCAGGCGGCAGACGGTTTCTAGAAAAGGGGGTTGGTACCCGGGTGAAGGAAACTGCTCTACCTATGTACACCCAACTAGAGCGGATACAAGAACCCACCCTGCAGCTCTGCTTCATCGTGCAAACGTAGAGAGATATGATCCGTTGTGAGGGGTGTATGCGACTCTCGCAGAAAGGCGCACAAACCATAGAAATGTAGGAACTCCTGATAGTTTGCGAAAGAGGTGGTGAAGACCCGATGAGACAGGAATGTCAGGCTGTGAAACTATCGCTGGGCTCAGAAAGGGCGCATACCTCAGATAAAGGGAGGACGAAGAAGCGTAGGGTATATGCCTTCTTTTGCAACGACTCATTGCTGTTACGTAGTAAAACGAATCGTGCAGATCGTGAGCTCCGGAGACGGCACGTCTTTTTGGGAAAGCCTCGAATACAATTTGTCAAAGCGGTGTGTCGGACCGTCAGTGGGGTACAATCTGTTCAGTCGGTATGTAGACTGTTGACGCCGCGGACGTAACTCTTCGCGGGGAATTCTCGATCGTGATTGCTCTAAACACTGTGGAGAGCTGGCAAAGGGTGCGCGAGAGCTGTGGAGGGAGAGGAAACGCGGGACAGTACCGCTGAAAAGTGCGCGTGCTTATTGAACGCTCTCGAAGTGTAGAGTTAACCGTCCTTCACTCGGAGGAGTTACTTGTACAGTTGGGCTCAGTGTGGGCAAACGTAGACATCCCAAGCTCTTTGTCGGGTGTTAGTCCGCGCCAGCCAAACTAAGGTTGTAATCGAAAAATGAAACTAGAACTGAGTACTACCGGAAGATGACCCAGGAGTGATATCTGGTAAATTGAAACCGTAAATATTTTCGCATGCACGATTCTGCCCGGTACATTAAAACAATACACGACACAAATACGCCCGCCGGTCGATCAGGTACTTATTTAATGTAGGCCGTGTGCCGTGTCAATTGGAAACATTTCGTATTCACACTCCAACAGCCCTGTAAGCTTTGTCCAAACTCGAGAGGCAGTGTTCTATAGTCCGTGGATAGATCTTCTTCTTTCTCGCGTCAAGGGGGTACCAGAAGAAGCACTGTGAATCGGCAACAGTGGGATGGAAGGCGATGTCAGGTCTGCTAGCTAGATCACCACGTGAGCTGCAACTCCTGAGAGCATAAAAAGTACTATCATACGAAGGGCGTGAGTGCTAAGATATTCTCATTAGTGGGTGCAAGCTATTGGCTACTTCATAACCAAGAAGTCCTACCAGCAATGAGTGTAGCTCTTACTATGAGTCTTGGGCGATAAACTCCACGAGGGCAACAGCTTCCACGAAGGCGACAGATTCCACGGAGGTATCTTGAGTACCTGCCACGACGGTTGTAACTGTTGTCGTATGGTTCCAGCGTAAACCACACTCGTAAAATTCCTACTCGTCCATACTACAGTATAGACCAAGAAGCGCTTGGGTACTGAAAGTAGCTGAGTACTCTAGATCTCTGACTATCTCGCCTCAAAGGCATGCGTCATTCAGTAAACTACGACTTCTTAATTGTTGTTTTATTTGAACTCGCCTAACTCTCTGAGTCTAGGGTTGCGCCCGCTGTCGGCTTATACACATCTGGCTTAGATACGTAGTGCGTGGCACTCAGGTTGAGTACCCCAACAGCGGCTATTTGACGCGAACAATACCATTCAATTTTATTCTACGTGGTTTCACAACAGTGGGGGGCTATGGAGAATACCGCCCGTCCGCACAGTTGCCAAAGATAGCACAGTCGCTATAGTCGCAAAAAATTGTTGAAGAGGGGAAAGAGAAGAAATGGTAGTCTGCTAAATTAGGATACTTGACAACAGACGTGGAGGTCGCCAGCACTTGAGTTCGATTTGTGTGCAATCGGCCGACGTTGATGGACAGAGTAAGTCGGAAGGCCGCCTCCACCACTAATACCCGGACGAAACACCGAAGGTTCCACTAGGCGGCGATGGATAAGACTACGGACACAACAACTGTTGTTGTCATTCACTGTCCGCAGTAACGGCGCCCGATGATCGCCTCCCTTCTCGCCCGCGTCGCGCGCTACGCTTTCCGCGTTCTCCACTCGCCACCTCAAACTGTTCCCTTCGCCCTGCTCAGTCGCTACGGCTTCGCCTCGCTCCTCCTCTCTGATCCTACTCGAGTTCGCTCCGACTTCGCGAAACGTAAGGGCACCCCAGTCTCCTGGTCCCCCCCAGCTCTCTCGTCCGCCACGAGGCTGAGGAGTTTTATTTCTGGGTGGCACCTGGCCTCCGTCGAGGCACATCTCCCGCCGCGCAGGGATTCAGGGCCGACCCAGATATTATCTGACGCCGACGTGAGACGGACGTACAATCTGCTTTCAAACAACATACAGCGATAATTACAATATGCCCCGGTTAGATATGTACAGTGTAGACAAACCAAATTAAAAATGATTGCCCGCCTACAGTACCATCTCTAACCGTATACGTCTGTCCGATACCTGAACTTGTGTGCTACCCACACAGACGCAATCTTAATCTGGTACCCAGATCAGATGAGTCCCTTCCTACCGTAAGGACAAGCGGCCGACCTTCTCACACCACCGCCTACACCTCCTCATATCTCGGAAAGTAGGGCCAGAGAAGGAATAAGTCACATCACCCAGATTCAGAATCCATTTGAAGGACTCATGTTCCAGGTAGACCGTGAAAGAGGTTCTGTACAAATACGGTCTGAGGAAGGTCAGTGACCACACGAAGGCGAGATATCTTTTCTTAGATGCCGAAGAATTCTTCTCAACCAGGGATGAGAGTTCGACTCTAGTACCCTACTGGGTGCCGTACACCGTTGTAGAGTTCTTGCAAAAGCGCAAGACCGATTTGATAGTCACCGGTGTCTTCGTCAACAGTTCAAGGCCGTCCCTCGTGCGGGACCGTGAAAACTGTGGCAGAAGTAAGCATCCTCTACAGCCCATGGAAAGCTATGAGCTATTGCTCGTTAACCTTCGGTACCTGAAATGAGAGGTCCTTGGTACTGAGATGTGTCAGTAGCCTGGGAAGTTTCAGAAAGTTCTCCAGAAATCTTCTATTGACATCGGACATCCCCAGAACGGAGCGCGAGCTTGTCTAATTTTCCGGAGGCATTGCCTCCCTTATTGCAGAATCCTTTTTCTGGGCGACTTCGGAGAGTTCAGGACGGGTACACTGTCCTAAATGGTTGAGTGACTGTCTCAAGAAGCTACATTACTTCAGTTTCAGCGCCATTCCTGCTTGTTGAGGAATTCTGAGGATATCCTCAACGTCCTCGCAATGTCGGTGTACTGGCCGAGAGACGCCAATGATATCGACTAGGTAGACTGGCCCGGACCTCTACTGACTCTGGAGAGTAGTATATCTACGGTACGTTGGAATCTCGCTAGTGCGTTGTAAATACCAAAGGACATGCACACATAGCAGTAGGTTCCGCAATGAGATGTGAAGGCGGTCTTATCCTGATCAGCTGGTGTGACTGGGATTTACGAGTAGGCACTCTTGCAGTCCACTGTCGACAATATTTGGGCATCACCTGACGAATCAAGACATTCGTCCATCCGCGGAAGCGGTTACGATTCTTTCACCTTGATAGAATTTAACCTTCGGTAGCCAGTGCAGAAGCATATGCTTCCGTCAAGAGTAGGTATAAAGACTACTAGGCTCGCCAAATCCAGAATTGCATGTTCTGTGACCTTGGCTTCGAGCGATTGTTTGGCCAAGGCTTCGTTATATTCGCGAGCCTGTGTCTCCGCTCTTGACAGGCGTGCTTGACCGGGATCTGCACCGGGCGGAGTCTCCGAATTCCCTACGGGGCCATCCTATATAGTAGAAAACGTTCCGAACATGGGTCGCACTCCTAATTATATCTTGGCCTCAACACGACCTAATTTAAGCGCATGTACTGTTTGGGTTTCATTCACTGCAAATGTGTTATCACCTGGGGGCTCTCCCAAAGTGGTGGAAAACGCCTAACCAGTCGGGCTCGACTGTAACGTAACAATATAAGCCCTCTTCTGCGGTACGGCGTCCCCAACAACCGCTTCATTCTGCGCTAAGAAAGCGGTTCGCCCAAAGTCGGCAACCATCACAGCGAACGGAACAAGTGGACAAACACCAGCTATTCGACTGCTCAATAGCGCCCGACGCTTTTCATAGCGACGATTCTGAGGTTTCCAAATCATCTCTCCATCTCGAGGGCAGCGTACTTGTACGAGTACATGTGACTTTGGAAGTACGTTGATCGTTCTGGTCATTCGGATTTTACCACCTTTAAGAGGGAATTTCCTTTTACTTCCGGAGGTGATGTCCTCCTACGCCACAATATAACGTCCGGTTAGAGGTACCCAAGAATGGTCTTTGTAGAACAGGTCCCGGTCTTGCGGGAGGATGGCCTCCGCGTCCTTCTCCATGAACTCGTACCATAAAACGGCGTCGTCCGGCACGTATTTGGACACCAGGAAGATTGCCCAGCCTCCACAGGTTTTGGGTTGTACAGAACGGGAGAGTTTCCCGGACAGTCATGAAGACTTCCCACTTGCGTCGAAGAAGCTCGCAAGGGGGTGGCTGCAGATAACGGGCTGGAGCACATTCTGCCGGAAAACTGAGGCTCCGATGATACCAGGGCCAGCTCCGAGGTCTAGGATGGTTACCGTCCTCTTGAGACCATGGACTGTCGGCCTGATAGATGCTTGGACCTTATAATTCTCCACTCTGAGCCTGAGTACTGGTCTCAAGCTATAATTTCCGACGAACACCCACCATGCCAGACCGTATGGTCTTTTCAGGATTTTTCGAGTATTGTTCGCTTCATCGGAAGTAGCTCCTTCACGATGCAATCTGGTACGACGGCTAGTTTTCGAGGTCGTCAGCCACGCAATCCTTTTCCCTGGGCCTAGTTTTCCTGGACGGGTTCACGGGCCAACGCATATCATGCGCACTGGGAGAGGTACTCCATTGACTTGGAGTGGAACTCACTTGTCTCGGTTGGAACCATTGCGCAGTATTTAGGACCGGTATGCCTGCGAGAAGGTACTTATCAGTAGGCACTTTCCGTCGTCGTTCAGGAGACTTTTCCAGGATTCTTTCTCGTGCTGTGGCCCGCATCTCCTCTGTCACTAATGCAAATTCTAGGACGTAGTGGTTCGGGTCATCGCAGAAGAAGCACGCGTGGTCTTCACTCTCTCGAAGCCGTGCCGCTGAAGTAGGCGGCCATTTTAGCATCCAATCTGGCTTTTGCAGCCGTGCGTGAGGCGGCAGCCTGTAACTGATGTCGGGTAGTACGATTAACACCCCATCCCTCTGTTCGCTTTCCATGGTCGAGGGCCATTCGAACCTGGATCGACAGAGCAACGCGTTGGGTGCTTCTACTTTTGGAACAGCCACGACATGTTTGCTGTTGCATGCTCCGCAGTTGTTAGACGACCGACCGTAGAAGAAATGTGACACCATGTTGGTCACGAGCATGATCGGCCCTTGTCGTGGCCTTCCAGTCTTCATAGTGGTTGAAAACGGAGCTGAGAAGCCCTTGCCTTCTGCTGCCCTCGGTCAGTCTGGCCATGGGAGTCTGCTCACTTCATTACTTATTGGGGTTTATTATAACTCCGGGGGTCGCGTTGTCTGTTACAATTACCATCGGCAGCGATGCAGTCCTGTAAACCCTCAATATACTGGAGTACGTGATCCTGTCGCGTATAGACTACCCTTAGTACACTGCACTTTGGATGGTGACGGTCTCCGAATTCCATTTTGCCCTCGTTCTGCAGCTGTCGTGTGGCACATCTCGTAGAGACAGCCTAATAGATGTACCCATCCTTCGCAGAAATGCGCAGCAGCCACAACACGGCTTCGGTCCACGGCTTGATCACAACATCATGGCCCTTGTCCATTACATCGAAGTGCTGAGCTGCCATGTCGGCAGGTCATGCCTTCCCTATGAGAAACGCCCTCAGTATTAGAAACCCAATTGCTTCAGAGACTTCGTCCGAGTCTGCGACGTCCTTGGAAGCTGCCAGAAAGCTGAGCACACTGACGTGGTCCGGTGCATCAAAACGGAAATTGAGAGTCGCATTGAATCGGTTCATGACGGAACCAACTTCTCTCCGTACACAAGATATGATTCGACCATCTTGACTATCCTGTTAATACGTTTTGTACGAAAATACTTTCTTGAATCAGAAGTTGCTCAGATTTAGTTTGGCGAAAGTGGCCATGGTTCTTTCACCTTTGGTTTTGCGACGATATTGGAAGTCGGTCTCGCCAGAGGAACTCGGGTTGGACATATCATGCTCACTGCTCGACGAAGAAGAGACATCAATCTCACTGTCGTGTTCGGCTGCAACTTTCATTTTGTAAGAATGACTCCTATATTAGGCCTGGCATCCAGCTCTGGACTTGTTGTCGGACCGGGTGTCCTTCTTTTCGGCTGCAGTAAGGATGCGTACTCTTCTTCGTAGGAAACTCACCTCTGTCGCTGTGCCGAATAGAGTGGATTGGAATCCTAGGACTTGTCCTCGCAAACAAGGTACCGTCTTCCGAAGGTCGGTGTTGCCCACCTCCTGCTCCATGGCTTGGAGTGTACTCCGCATGTCCCGCTTCGGCGACTCATGGAGATCTATCTTGGGCATCAGCCACTTTGGCTCGTACAGATCGTATGCCCTCTTTGATCTGACGCTCTGTGCTGTGTTGAATATCGCGGAAAAGGTCCTGTAGGTGACGCGTTAGGAAGGTCGCGTACAACTGCGTCGTTTCTGCGATCAAGATCCAACGAGTGACATCGACGTCAGGCCCATTTGCCAGGCTATTTAACGCCTACTACACACGGCTTACCGCTGGTTCCAGCGGGACTATGGGTGGTCCTGGGAAAGCTTCTCTAGCAACTCCGAACTGCATAGTCGGGGCGCTTTCACGAGAATTTCGCTTTATGGACTGAGCTCCCTCCGAGGCACCGCTCGAAGAACACGCAAGTCGAGCTCAACATGTAGCACCACTTGTACTCTATGTTGGGAGACCAAAGACAGAAGGTAGTGCCTTAGTGCAGGCCCGGGGTGTTGCACAAGGGGCTTGCCGGAAATGAAATCCGCCGCCTTAGCAGCCGACAGAGCCTGTCCCTCTGGAGACCAGCTGTCTAATTGCGACTATGGTGCCCATAGTGGCGTGGTAAGGGTGAGTAGGTCTCAATAGTCTGTGTCGCCTCACGGTGCGTGAAAGAAATTTCTCCGGGGATACGGTGTATTCTCCGCCCACAGGATTTATTAGTCCCCGAAGGGATCGAGAACAGTTTCCGATCGTTGACTAAATCGCTCTCCGTCTTGCTTTGTCAGGCATGGGTATTCGCGATCGCTGTTGGGCTTCCAAGGCAGTCGTGTAGGAGGGTTTATACTCCGAATTCTCGGCGTTCGCGACTGTTTAGAAAGTCGGCAGCTGCTCAGAGATGAAACAAAGAGAATTTTTCGTCCGCTCAGAAAAGAGTAAAGTTTCGCCCAGAAGGTGAGCGTGCGCTAAAAGCACCGCTGCAGGGCCCATATTATGTGCAAGACCTATGTAGCATCGCCAGAAAAGTAGGTGTCGAGCCGAGAGTCGTGAATTGCAACGGCAAAGGGCCCGATGTGGAGGGGATCTGAGACGTTTTGGGGGGAAACCCCGGGGATAAAGAATACTCCTGTGATCGCACTACAGGTCACGGCGGTTGACGTTTCTCGGCGTATCTCAGAATAAAGAGGAAAATCATCTCCAAAGAGGCGTAAGGTACACCCCGCAGCGGCGAGGGTCGCGTCTGTGCGCATGAGTTAAATGGCTTTCGATCCGATCGCGTGAAGTCAAACGCTGGTGAGCGGGGGCGTCTACGTCAGAGAACTGATGGGGCTCTTCACTCCAATTACGAATAACCCACCACAACGCTAGCTGGGTACTTTACATTCGGACTTAGGCCGAGAACTAGTGTAAATACTAAGTCAAACGTCGGTGCCAAGAACTGCCGTCGGCTCTAAATTTTAAGAAGTGCGGTCCAATAATAGGGTCAAGCATAGTTTTCGGGTCAATTTCGAGTCGTTAAAAGTAATCAAAGTAATGAAAAGAGTTACGAATAATTGAAAAGACTTACAGAATAGATTTGTCGCATCGTGACTGGCCGACGCGTCGCGCATAGTCAGCGCTACTTTGTCTTTGGTAACTGCAGCGTACTGAAACTTAACAAAGTTCACTTGTTGATAGGTGCCCTAAAAGTCCAGTGCGCTACAGCCCAAGCTCCGAATTGTGCAGTATACTGAAGTTTTGCATCTCACCATCCCTAGTGAAATTGCGCACGATAACTTATAGCCCACCTCAGGCGAATATACTTACTTTGGACTCTCCATACCGTTAACTGCCTTCCCAAAGAATGCGCGCCACAGTACTGAAGACTACAACGCGGTTTATGTAACACCTGTGGGTCTGCGGAACTTAGAATTATGCCAACTAATGTTCAGCGCCACTGTCATACGCACAATCGTGCCGTCTTCGGACAGGAGGGGGTAAAATGGAACCCTATGCGCTAAATTCTCTGACAGGATTGGAACCGTAATGGAACAAAAACGAGAACTATCTTGTAATTTGCAGCAGAATTGGTGGATTACATCGGTGCTTATGGACGGCGTCAGCTTAAAGTCTTCAGCGCATGAGACAATCAAGTGTATCGTGAGGCTTAAACCTAGTGCTTCTGTCGCTTTCATGACGGATGTTCGTATAGCAGATAGTGCGTTGTGAATCGTAACGTCACCGATCATTAATGTGCGCACAAGTTCGTAAACGTATCCCTGCGTGGTTTGCGACGAAAGTTTGCCACTCGCAGCTCAAGGTTGAGGTCAGCCGTCCGTTTGGCATCTTTCATAATGGAGAAGCTTTCATCCTACTCTAAATGGCTGCATATCCATACATACGCGAAGGAAGGGCAGACTCCAGCACTCCGCTCCACCATTCCGGTCACCGCACTCCCAATGTCCCCTGCAGGACGGCAGGAACCCAGTTCTTTAGCAAAACGGGACTGAAATTATCACACGAGGCCTGGGAACAAACAGTAGCGCGAATCGACATCAAGCAGAGGCTGTACACGTGTATATCGCGACCTTCAAAAGTAAACTTTGTTTGACATCGTTGTGGTTTCACTAATCAGAGGGGCTGGGATCTACAGACGTAATCATATATGTATACATGGATGAAGTTTTTCAGATTAACTTTCGCACAAACTTCTACCCATGTGTGCTCACATCGGTAGGTCCAAGCACGTGTCATTTGTGACACCCTACCGCTCTTGAAAAGAACATGTTTCCCAGAATTCTGTTCTCGCCTCCAGAGCCGGCAGAACCGCCAACGGTTCTGGGCCACTATTCTCGAGTCTGTGGTCAAGTCTGTCCTAGCCTCTATAGAGTGGCCTGCTCGCCAAGACTGGTTCTTGCACTCGCATGGGGTGTTGAAGGTTTCTCTACTGGACGCTATTCACTGACGTTGTTCTATAGCTACCTACTCTCATTTACTACTCGTCCGAACGGCAAAGAATTCCTCGGGGTCGTCGGAATCGAAATCAATATCTCCAGAACGAACTTCTTCTGCCCTAGCACTCCAGTCTATGTCCGAGTCTGCAAACCGAGCAGCTTCCGCATCGTCCTCCTTCGTCGCCTCCCAGACTGCTCGATTGTTTTCACCAGTAACAGAGACAATCTTTCTGGCCTGGAGCTAGAAAAGCCCTCTCGGTGCGTAAAACAGCTAATCTCGCACGCCTTTCTATTCTATCACGAGGTAAACATGGTACCAAACTGTCAGCTTCTGCATGATACGGTCCCTAGCTCGAGCACCACCGTGGGTGAGATGCTCGTGCTGGAAACATATGGAGTTGGGCGACACAAATATCTCCGTTATCTCGAGACAGGCCGCCGCCACCCCTTGCTTCCTATATTACCCGCATGCAAGCACGCGTGATTAGCCACGTACTCACAAAGAAAAGCGCAGCGTCCCTCTCCCATTTGGAAAGAAGACCAGCTTTTTAGGTTTTAAAGTCTCGTCAGAGTCAATGTTAGGCACTCCCGGTAGGCAGCCGTTCACGAAACGCAAAACTAGCCCCCACGCTTCGGCCTGAACGGTATCCTGGAAGCACCATTTCTCATATTGATGTAAGCAGCGAGAAGACGCACCCCCGCGTCCAGCTTGGGAGGCCTTCGCGAAGCCCATTTCAATCACTCGTCGATCCGCACGCTTCCATTTACAGCGGCCTTGTACTGAAGTAGCGGGCAATTCCTTGCTCATGTTTAACTGCGTGGCCCTTTTGTTCACCTTCGTCGACGATCAGGTTCCACCAGGTCGGGTTCGCCCGCCTTCCCAAGGCATTCTCAACGTCCAATGCGCTCTTAATAAACTAGAATAGCTTGCAAACCGGAATGGGGTTCCAATTGGTAGTCAGTGTCATGGAACTGAGGTTTCCGAGCGGAACGCCACTGTAGTCAGCGAAGTTCTGAAGGCAAGTGTAGGTGAGATGATGAAGCTCAGGTTCTCGCTTCTCGGAGTAGGCATACCGTCTGGCAGAGTGCCCATCTCCGTCTGCTACAGTCGTCCACACGAGTATCTGGGACCAATTAAGATTGCAGATGTCCGGACCCAACTTGTTACCTTTACGCAGGCTGAGGTGGACGTGGCGAGCGATGAAGCGCTACAACCGGTTTATGGCTACGACATACGTAACGTGGAGGTGAAACTGGACCTGGTGCTCAGTGGGTATGTTTATTGGAACTAATGATAGCATCGGGTACGGGTCGTCCGCCATGACCAGCCGCAACATCTCCTCGTTGTGGTTAGACGGGCCCACATATGGGACTTTGTCCTCAACAGCCAGGCTCCGATAGATCATCGGGATGTCGATGGGAGTGTCGACTGGTCGCCGGCTTCGAACCTTGTCGTAGAACATCCGGGGAGCATGTTGATATTGAGCCACGGTCTTCTGCGGCATCTCAGTCTTCTCAGCCTTCTCCTTCTCCCCGTTCTCTACCGTTACCTTTTCCATGGTCTCTTCTCTCGGCTGCCTAAATGTCTCCTTGACTCCGCCGGAACTCCCCGACCGCAAGAACTCCACCTGGCAAGGTATTGACCGTGACAATGGCGCAGCCACTCTCTTCCTGCAAAGCTATTTCGTGGCAACTAGCGCTATTTAGGCCTTGGAGCAGCAATTCCATGGTCGGGTGTAGCCACGTGGGAAGCTGGAGCACGCCGCAAAGAGCTGCGACGAAAAAGGACAGCGGCTGGTGTCCTCTCCCTGGGCCTGGGAAGAAATGACCCATTTTCCACGTTTACACGGCGCATAGAGTGGGTCATGTTGCATTTCTTCAGATCTTCTCGAATGTTGTTGGCTCTTTTCGAGAAGAGGCATTTCTGGCTTAGCTAGAGTTCTTTGACGGAAATTCTCAGGAGCGTAGGTCGTGGAGGCTTACTCCCGAGAAAGTAGTCGCAAACCAGATCCTAGGGCTTCTGGCAGTTATCAATCAAGTCTAGCGCGACTTCGAAAAGCATATATGCTCACTTGTAGATAGCTTCATATTTAAGTGTCTCGTTGTGGTGCAGGCTCCTTGTGAACGGTGGCATGGAAGTAACCTATCAACGATTCTAGGTCTCTCTGACATAGTGTACGCATCGTCAGGGTGCTTGACTTGGAGCTTCTCATACGTCGTGCCGTCGAAGTCCACGTCGCTGAGCACCTTCAACAGGCATGAATAAGGGAGAAATGTCGTGGTCTAGCGGTCGTAGCAGCGGTAGCCAGACAGGCTCCTCTTTAGCAGAAGAAGAGCCTTCTTCGATGCGTCTCCAGGTCGATTTCGACGTAACGCCAGAGGGACCTTGTCGTATTTGCCAACGACAGCCTGCATGGTTTGAGTGGCCTTCAGGAAGTCTGAGAAGAAGGACTCGTCGATGCGGACCAGTCCGGTGGAGGTGTTATGCTGGTACCACCCGGACATGATTTCAGTTTCCTTCATGTCCCGTCAATCCTTGCGGGGGACGAGGCGCATGCAAAGGCGCTCGTGAACCAACCTCGTGCCGTCGTTTTCCAATTTTATTGTATGAACGGGTCGACGACGTTGAAGGCCGTCCACTATCGTACATATGACGCCTTTGTACAATATTGTGCCATCTTTCGTGCTGTCTTCAGTGCCTTCAGGCGGGGAAGGATTATCGCAGCATCGCATGGGGTCTGGAGTGGCGCCAGGGTCGTACTTCTAGCCAGTGTGAACTGTGTTGGCCTGTAATCCGCTGACAATGGCATCCACGCTTTCGCGGAGGACGTGCCACGGCTCTGTAGTCTGTCCTATGTACACCCACACTTCAGTGGACTCGTAGTGTGCCCTTCGGAAAGCCCCATATGACACCGGCTACGTTTTCGCATCCACGGCAACCTCCTACAAATGTAGACAGCCAGAATTCCGTGCCGGTCGAGAGCGGTCGGACAAAGGGAGGTCCTGGCTTAACACGTTGTGGTGCGGACGTTGAAAGTGCGGCAACTATGGCTCAGAAGGCTCCTCTCCAGCCCGTGCCCGAAAACTGCAGCTGCAGTGGCCTCCTGCGTCTGCGGTTATACCAATAGGACGTTGACTGTATGTTTTGGACATTCACGGCACTCCGCCCGCCTGTAGACGTGAAGGGCTACCGGGTCGACCCGTTCTTGGTCAACCCCCAATCTTCTACCTCCCTAGGTTTTCGTCTCCTTCCGCATTGGCTGGTGCAAGGCCGGGTACATGTGAGTCCCGGAGAAGGGAAAGAATATCTTTCTTCTCGCGAAGACCAGAGCCAACAACACCCCGAGTCCCACACCCACATAGCTCACTGTCGACGGACGCACCGCCACCCAGCCGACCACCACCCTCATTCTTAACTGGTCCTGTATGCCCAGGAGGACGTGGAGGTTTGCTGGTCGAATGTTGAGAAACGGTAGTGAATACGACTGGGAAAGCATTGGATCCCCGGCGTGGCTCATAACAACCCAGAGTAGGTAGTGGGGTAGACGGTGATACCGGGGACACCAAATAGGGGCATCGCGAGGCTCGTTACTCCTGATCGATGCCACGGTCCGTTCCGCATCGGTTAAGTACTTTTCGACAAGCTTCGGACCTCGCGGAGAGCCATCAGTGTCGCACGTAGTGCTCCTAACGCTTTCGTGAAAAGAGCGTCTAATGCCCAGTAGAGCTGCGCTGACGGAACCGTCATCCTTGTCGCACCCCGCGAAGCAGTAGCAGTTACGAAGCCGTAGACGTGCTCGTTCCATCGCGGAAATATCGCTGAACGGGGTGAGTACAAGTTTTTGTGATGTCTAATACCGCGACACCAGCTCGTCCATGTGCGCGATGGTCTGGTGACTAGTTCGAAGCAACTAATGGCAGCTGCCTTCGTTAGACTTCTTATCCACTCTCCGGATTCCAACTGCTGGGTTCTATCCGTGCAGTTAGTCCATGCTGCGTGCGATGAATGCACGTACCCGTTGCTTCGGCGGCATAACCGGGCAAACTGAATCTCGGACGGAACACTTATCTGCTTGAGGTGAGCAGCCCATTCGGTGACCTGGGCTTGTGAGCATACTCTCGCTCCCGGGTCTGGCCTGTATTTACCTCCCGCTTGGATATGTATCATCGGTTCGTCCTCCTCATATAAAACCAAGTCCTTACGCTCGCTCCCTTTTGACGCACAGACCACATCACTTTTTTCGTCACATAAACATCAGCTGTAACACCTCACGGCAGACAGCCTCATGTGCGACTGTAAGAAGTTCCAGAGAAATAATGGGGAGGCGGTTTGGAAAAGCGGAAGGTCGAAAACCAAATCGCTGACGGGCATGTTTATGTCAGTGAAGACACCATCGGCACACTTGTGCACACTCCACTTGCTTCTCTTGTTCAGCGCGGGTCTCTTACACAGCAGCTAATATCTACCGTCGAGGCATACACTGGAATCGTCGGCGTGATGATTGACAAGTTTGTGGAAGGTAATGTTGTGCGCAAGGCATCGCGACTGTATCCCGTCAGGAAACTCCGCCAGAAGGTCGGTCTACGGTATATCCTCTTGAAGCGACTATATACACGTCTCCTCCGGCGATCTCGATGAGATAGTACACCTGACCACTTTCAATGCTCTGCGTAAGACGGTGTCCAGCTGCGGAACGAATGAGTCAAGATTGGACCTCGGAGCCCAACTAGCTCGCCCCGTACGGCTAGAAGCAACACACTTGTCCCCTTCATAATCGACAACCTAAACACCCAAATCCGTCTCTCCTTTCCACTGGGCAGAGAGGAGACGAGTAGGCGAGGCATACAGTATATGACTGGGTGCGAAGCTTGACAGCGTCTCCCGCCGACGACTACGCAGTCTTAGCTCCTGCGAATCAGCATCTCACGGCCCTGACTGCTATCATCCTCGGGCGCTCCATGCTGATACCCTGAAGCCTGCGAGTATCTCCGCTGAACTTGACGCGGACCCTTATAAAGGGCTCACCGTGCAACTTGGAGATGTCCAAAGTCGGCCAGCCGCTCCGGTGCTGAAAAGTTTACTGCGTTTCTTTTCTGTCAGTAGCTTCCAAAGCCGACAGGAACAAGCTCACAAGTACCCACACTACCACGTCCATGTTAAAACTTCGAGCCTATCCCGACGCACCGGTCACATTTTATTTCATACGTGCCAGCCCATTCTCCTCGTGGTGTGATGCATTGCGGGATGGGTACAAAGTCGTTAGCCTGTGGCTTCAAGACCACAAAGTGCTGAACGTGCTGGCCAAATAGAAGATAGGATCTGGCTAGTGCCCCGTGCCCTGAACCCCCCCTGCCTTCACCAGCTTCGTTAAAGCGCTGGCTAGCAGATGTACAGAAAACGCGACACGAGATCCGCGTTGTACTGCTTCGTTCCAAGCGAGAACACATTTTTCGCCTCTTTGCCAGTGACAATTGTCGATCGCTGGAGCGACCGTGAGGAACTCTAAGGTCCTGGGTGGCCAGGGTAGAAGAGCTCGCGGAAGAACTACCTTCCGACATTTGCTCACCGTCGCTGTGACGAATCGATTCACAAGATCGAGGCACACACCGTAGTTTTTCTAGATTGGGGCAACATCTGCAATCTCCCCAGTCCTCCTGCCTTTTCGTGACAGCAACACGAATGAAAGCTATACGCGCACTATTCACTTCGTCTACTCATTGCCAGGCTCGCGAGAGACTAGGTCGTCGTTGCCGATTCACGTATGGAAGCCGCTGCAAGGCTTTCTCTGCTCTCTGTTCACCGCGGAAAGTTCCTTGATCTCCACCGAAGACTCGTCATCTACCGCAATGACGACGGGTGGAAAGGTCGACGTGTGGACCTTCATGTTGTAAAGCTCCGAAATCATCTTCGGCGAGGGGAGTAGAGCAATGAATGTAAGAGAGTATGCGCCTACTATCACGTGCCGGCTCGGTTTAGTTGCCGGCATGCTTGCAGCGTGGTGAGAAGGGAAGGGTGGAGAGAAAAGAAGGAATGCTGGAGATGCAGGGAGGGAGAAGCAGAGCGTCGCAAACAAAGGAGGAACAATCACACGGATGGAAGTGCAGGGAAGAGAGAGAAGGAAGGAGCCACGAAAGGAAGGGAAACTGACTCGACACGTTAGTGTTGCGAGGTGTCGTCTTGTCAGGGCATGACCTTGACCTTTGTACTACGTACAGAGGGGACAGCAGGCGGGCTCAGGAAGAATCCCGGACCAGTCCTGGTTCTGTCGTGTAGGAGCAGATATGACCTCTGGCGCCCCCTTCACCGAGCCGAAAATGTACCTGGACTTGGTAGTGCTGGAGTGGATGTTCCTAACAGTAAGTGTTTGGTTGGGATAAAGGGCGAAATATGAGGAGGTGAGTATGCAAAAATGGATACTTCCGAGAAGACATCCGTCTACACTTTTATTTTCATATCAGCAAATGCCAACCCGTGGTCGTAGTGACATTTCCCAAGCGTGAAATTTCCTTCGTTTCCTGAATGCCCATTTTGGGGGCGCTCAGATCCTGTCTCAAGTCCTCTGAATTGACGCTTACGACACTTCGAATATTCCCATTCATTGTGAGCGCGTCCGCGACTTCAAAAAGGTCCCAATACCAGTGCCGACTGGGACTAGTAATGCACAGCTCTTACGTCCTGCGACTTGGTTGTGCAGCTTGTCGTCTTCAGCAAATCTCGATCTATTCCGTCCTGTTTGTAGGGCAGCGCTGGAGCGTTGGGACTGCCTCTGGGAAGAAGCAGAAAGGCTGCTCCTGTGCGGATATATCATAAGGACACCAGCAGACGCCGAGATACACACGTGGAAGGGACGATTGCGGCCATTACTATACGTACTCTAAACCGCCAAGTTAATGTCATTCAGTGGCATCCAGAAGCAACGCTTAAGCGGGTTTTGCCACCACGTATAACGGCGGTGCCGTCTCCCTTTGGTCTGGAAGGTGAGCAGGGCGATGGTTCTACTATTCTGTCAACTTATCGTTATGGTACACTACTCACAGCTTTACGAGGGCGTGCGGCCAAGCAAGTGTCAACTTCTTGTTGTTAAGTCAATCGTGACCGCAGGGCGGTCTCAGCCACCTTCACTGTCGGTGCCGGAATCTTGCGTGTACCGGACGTCTGCACGTCTGGAATTCCTGCGCCTGTACGGTCTCAAATCCTCCGTAATGCATGGCAGATTCGTCGACCGATTTTGTACAGTTCTGATGCATCGGAAGTGAGACCCTCTTGCTTTCTGCCCCCGCCCACGCAGCCGAGTCCAAGGGTTGAGACTTCCATCGTAGCCTACCCACGATCGATCTCACGCGAGCCGACCGGAGAGCCCCAGGAGATGCTTGGGAAGCAGATGAGCAAGGTCCGTGCACCGGGTGAAGAGACTACCAGTCTCAGTGAACGGGTCAGCGACTAGAAACGGAAGACATGAAAAGCTCATGACAGGGATTTGGAGGTTCACGCCACCACTGAGGCAACGCTAGCCGAGCTCACGAAACTCCAACCCGATTGTGAGCTTGTTAACAATGAGATGGACCGCTTTCGGGCGGGCTCCCAAATCTCTGGAGGCCCCGAGCAGGCCAGACCACGTGAGGCAGCCGGGCGTGGCGAGAATCCCAGGAGGGTCACACGAGAGCCAGCTAAGTAAGTTGATGTCGCTGAGGCCATTGAGAAGCAGATTCTGCAGCGTTCAGAACAAGAAACTGCTGAGCTCAAGCCTGGAACTTCCGTGCCGGCCCGGAGCTGGACAGCTTGCAGTGAGCGCCGTGTGGCGGGGGAGAATTCCGTGGACGGCCTGTACGTGGTTGTGCCGATTTCGCCGCAGATTCTCGCAAATTGCACGTCGTACCAAACGTGATCGTACTGCGATGAAGTGACTGCTCTGGTCTAGACGGTGCGTGCAGAGTTTAAGACTGTGGTCTACTCACCTTCGTTTCTTGATGCTGATTCCCGCAGTAAGTGCGTCAAAGCGGTTTCCACAGACCATGCCTTACGGGCAAGAATGCGGGAGACAATTTCTGAAGGGATGAGTGTGCGGAAGCGAAACGCGAGGGACAAGCTGCTCCAGTACCCGCGATAATTGTTCTTGATGTCGTGGAAATCTTAGTTGGCATCGGACGGCAAGAGGACGGAGTGCTCTTGTCAGGCACTGGAAGAGCGGGTGAGACGGAAGAGATCAGAGGGCGAGAGAGGGACTCCAGGCCTCTCAAAGTGTCGCCTGAGGAAGGTGAAGGATCGTACGAAGGTAATTACTCTCTGCAGAGTGTGGCGTCGGATGTCAACGAGGCTGACGTGCTGATTCGAAAGTCTTCCGGGAGACGTATCATTTACGAGTTGCGGGGATATTACGGTGAACTGGACGGGACGTCTACTCGCGGGTCTATCAAGCAACGCGCAAGCGTCGAAACCTGGCTGGAAACAGTTGTGCCTTTTCCGTAGCCTTCCAAAAGTCGGGGGGGATAGCATCGTTTAAGTTCAGAGCTGACGTTTTCGAAATACAGGCCATTCGCAACCGCGGAAATAGTAGGCACAATTGCAGCGAGTTATGCTGCGTTGTCCCGGAAGAGATGATTTTGCATACTTCTGAGGTTCAGGAGGAGTTATTTGTGTCGTGTAACGACAGGATCGATCGATTTCGTCCGAGAAACAACGGGGGTTCTATAGTAGGCGTGTTTCAATTAGGCGCAGCCGTGGTCAAGGTATGTTCGGAGGAAAACTTTTATGTGGCGGTGAAAAAGACTTCAGTTTAGTACCACGTCTACGGTATGCTTGGGAGTGTTGCATATTGTGAACTTGCACTCGCAGGATCGAGCGAGGGGTCGTATGAGCTATGCAATGGGGGACATCGTCCGTCACGCACTCCAGCCTCAAGTCCTGACCGCTCCTTGCCTACTCTTCGTCGAGGAGAAGACGAGTACTTATCCGCGTACAGAAGAGAGGTGTGGTATCAAACGGTCCTTGACTGTCGGTAGCACACTAAATATGTATATTTGTTGTGTGTGATTCTCCGACATAGAGAATGGCATGTGCGGTGACGTGGAGGGTTTCCATAGAACAAATCAAGCACCAAAGACACTCCAGCACTTGTTCACGGAAAAGCGACTGTAGCGCCGGTGAAGCTGAGACTTGAAAGCGAGAATGTAAAAAATTGGCCGCAGCACATGAGCTGTCCCATTGAGAGCCGAACCATTCGACATACCACACTGGGTAAGGACGGAAGCATGACGTACCCTTCGTTGCGTCTCCAACAGCGAGAACGAATTTTCTGTACGAACTACACTTTCGTCAGTAGAACACAGCAGGTACGCGTCTCCCAGCGTGGTCTCTCTTGGGTGGACTGGTGCGATACAATAAATATACTCAATAAAGGCGTAGTCGGTACGCTATAGTGATTCATAGCCATATATAGTGACAAGAAAAAGAACGGAAGGCATTTACACGATGTCTATGTTTTCTTCGTTGTCAGCGTCCAGCAACACAAAGCTGAATCGGTGCTGTTTTGACAGACCGGAACGGCTGTCTGCATAGACGCGCGGAAGGAAACGTCCCGATGTTGCCTCTAGCTGAGTGACTCTGAGATCGGGATCATGGTCTTTGATAGAAGGATACACGCGGCCATGAACGTAGGCACGTTTGACAATAATTACTTGAAAAGTTCCACATAAGTTGACCGAATATTGCTGGAGAGGCTCCGCGCGTACAAGTTCCAGCGGTGTACTGTTGACCTGGGCACCGAGCAGGACGAGACAGTCGATACAGATGTCGGAAACTTCTCCTCATAATAAGGGGGGTAATGTCGCGGTGAGGTGTCCCTCTCCGTTCATGGGAAGTGGTACAGAAACGGCACTCAAATAGGGGAGTTCGCGGAGGTACATTTTGAAGTCTTCCCTGAAAAGACGCCTGACGTATCCGTCGTGCATAGCCCTATGCAGTGCTGTGACAGCATGCGATAATCAGATAGAGTCAACTTGGGTTCGCAGAGCGGCGAGGTTTGTCCACGGCTCGATTTGTTGGACGGGTTCATACAGGGCTGGTGCCCTTCGCTTCACGGTGAGGCGAGACTCTTGCGTGGATGCGGTGTAAACGAGTTCGGAAACACCTCTACGTATCAGGTGTAGCTCTCCAGAGTTATGGATGTCATGTGCAAGGTGGGCAAGGATATATAACTTTGCGATCCTGAGGCCGGTCGGGCGTTACTCCAAAGTTGTAGAGCATGGAGGCTTGCAAAGTTCGATGTGGCGCTCTATGCAGTGAGCCCCAGCGAGACTCCAGTGCTCTTCGAGCCCCTGTATCGGGCTTAAGATTAGGATGTGGGAGGAATGAGCGTAAGGCGATGCAAGGGGCACAAAGTCGGCTTTATCGCTGCCACAGGGTATGCTTACTGCGGTAATAACAAAGAAAGTATCCACAGATTCGTACTCTTTCGCCTAGAGCGTACCACGAACCACTTCAGTAGTGTAGATCCTGCTCATGCAACTGGCGTTCTCCACCGCGGAGAAGTTGACATGTTGGGCAGGAACGTAGAAGTCTCTCTGGATAGCAAAGTGAACTGTGTTGACTCCGCGAAGAAGAGCAGCGCGAGTAGTTCTAACCTGCCAGCTTGACGATGCTATGCAGTAAGTTGTGCATCGACTCAAGGAAAAAAAGGAAGCGGAGACTGAGACGAGAAATGGATGGAACTGGTGTGAATCTTTCGCAAAAAATGGCGAGCTTCGCAGGGAAGAGGTCATGAGGGTTTTTTTTCATCATCGTAGCCCCAGCTCATCTTTGAGTCGGGTTACTGGTGTATGCATAACTAGTAACGTCGCCCTCAAGGTCGGACACATTTTTACGACGACAGACTATGGATTTTGTTGTCCTGGGCAGGAGTGACATTGACGAAGTGAGAAGGGTTTAGGATTCTTCGCAATGGTAGCAGACCTGCCTGGGTGGTGCGAGGGCGAGTGTCAGTGCTATGCTCGGACCCGGGTGTGTCGCCACGGGAGTCTGTGAGGACCGGCTGACATTCTAAAGGCGATGGGAGGCATGTCAGCACTTGAAGCCTACGAGGACACTCTGACTGGGAGGCGACAGTAGGGAGTACACTTTGGATTGTCGTACGGAGGTATTGGTATGTATTGCGCGAGTAGTGGGTGAACGCGGAATGGAGTGACAATCTCCGTCGCCCAAGGCGAAGAAAAGGTGGTCACGAAAACGGCCGACGACGTTGTACCAGGAAATCATGCAGCGTCGTACGGACATACCAGTGAGATTCACCAGGGCGAAAGGTAGGAGGGAAGCATGGAGAGCTCTTTTCCCTAGCGCGTTAGAAGATATACCCGTACGGATCTGGGTGCAATCTACAGAAGAGGGGGTCCGCGAAGTCCCGGTGTTCCGGATCAAACTGTGAAGCTCGCGACACTTCACTTCTTCAGGGATGTCTTTACGAATTTGGCGGTGCACGTCAGTCTGTAACGGATGCGGGAAGAGGTTTTCCTCGCTTTGCAAGGAGCGACTTTAAGGATTGTGGTAGCAGGATTTTGTGTTCGCTTGCGCTACTGGCTTTCGCAGAATGCGGACAGGATCTTGAAATTACGCAGTTCGGAAGGATTTACCGCTGTGGTCCAAGAGACGAGTTAGAGAAGAGCTCTCACGGTGAATCTCCTTGTTGCCAATAGCACAAGTGAGGGAGCGACGCTCTTTTGATGAGTAGATTTGATCTCCGGTGCTCACAACAGAGAATTCGGAACCCTTGAGGATAGAGATAACATCATCAACGGTACGTTTTCCAGCATTCATCTCCACCCCGGCGAGAGAAACCGCGATAGACTGTAGGAGGGGGACGGTCTTAACTTCGGCCCTCACGGCATGCAGGTGTTAGGAGAATGGGGGCACTGAATGCAGAAGCACTGGGGCCTGATGTGAAGATATCTTTTGCTCTTAGAGGACAGGAGCCTCTCCGGAAGGTGATACACGCGGAGAAGTACAGACGAGTTTCAACGGTCACTGACTTTGGAAATACAATGTTTAGTTCTGTTCGGAGAGGAGTTCCTCGTCGGGAGACCAGTACAGGACTACTGGAACAAGCCGCGCATCTTGGACGTGTGCGAAGAAAACACCGAGTAGAACGGCCGACCAGGGTAGTGCGAGAAGGGAGACCTATGATATTCATGACTGGCTTCACTGTCGTCTGGTCTCTACTTGCCACAGGGCGTCAGATCCGCTTGTGAGCTTTTTCACAAGCACGAAATTAAATGTAGGCCGAATGCACGCGGAAGTGCTCGTGTCGGAAGACGGGCCTTCCACTCGACAAACATGTGCATTACTGGCTAGATGAGCCAAAGGGTAGTATGGATTCGCTGCCGGGTACTACTATGTAACGGAAGGTGGTAGTCAAAATGCCACTATGATGTACCTTTCGTACCTGTAAACTTTTCAAATTGTAGAACGGTTTAGCGTATTTTCGAGGTACAGCAGTGAGATTGTGGAAGGCAATGACCTTCTGCAATTCTTATGTAGACCACGACGGCGCTAAATGCCGCCTCGTCAGGTTCACGACGATACCGTAACGTCAACAAAAACTACTCAGCGACATTTGCCTGTTTCGTCATGATGCAACGGCAAACATGGGTAAGCAGAGAACTCTGATTCGGTATTTGCACGAGGTTGGGGAGGTCGGGTGGAATGCTCGGCCTTTCCACATGTCTCAGTACTGATTCCAGACAGGAATCGTGCTGGATAACTGGTGTTGTTGAAGATTGACAACATATAGGACTTGTGATGCATTCCAGGGAGTTCAGGCCATTGGAAGTCCAGAGGTTGAGGGAGGGGGAGTGATGGGAGGGTGCGCGGATCCGAACTAGAACGAAAATGGGACCTGATGTGTGGCGTCGTTGAGGACTGGCAAGATATCAGATGCGGGGTGTTATGTGAGTAGTGCGCGCCGTAGGGGGTGCAAAGGGTCAAGGCAAGTTGTTGACAATGGCGTGTAGTGGTCCAAACTGGAACTGAGGCTGGGCAGAACGTGTGTTGTTGTCGGAGAGTTGCTAGACATGTTGTACGTGATGCGGTGAGAGGCGAGCGGGCCGTCGATGGCGCACAGGGTGGGCAAGTGTGGATGACGGTGGCGTGAGGTGACAAAGAATCGAACGGAATATGGGCTAGATGCGTGCCGATTTTGAAGTTCGGCAAGACGTAGGGTGCACAAAGCGATGTTAGGAAGGGCAGGACGTGGAGCCGGAGAGAGTGATGAAACCGGGGTGGTCGTGGGGAGTAATGGTGCAAATCAGAATAGAGGGTGGGCGGGATGCGTCGCATGATCGAAAAGTGGCAAGACAGGTGAGATGGAGTGTAGTCGCGAGTGTGTAGGTCGTTGGGCCAGGAGGAGGGGGGAACAGACAGGGGATAGTACACCTGCGTGGCAATGGTAACTTGGGTCCGCTCAGATATCCGCGAGGGAATGTATGCGTGGCAGTACGGACATGTAGTGAGATTAGATCGGGCACCGACAACATGCGACAGACTTGCACTCTACTTTGACAGATTTGATGCGCAGCAGTAGTGCCTTTGAAATGTCGAAACGGGCAGTTCCGCGTCGTTCAAACCAGGGATGAATGTCCACTCATCCCAGCACGCCGGGCGGTATAACTACACCAGGACTATCACAGCCGGCAGTATATCGCCTAGTAATACTAGGCCAGGGCCTCTGCTAGATGGACGACACATTCTAGTCATACGACACTCGGACGTTCACCTGGGATAAGTCAGAGCCTAGTTACTGTCCGAGACAGATGACCAAGTGGCGGATGTCCGGGTCTCGTCCTACTCAACCTTGAACTGCAAATTCTTTCCTGAGCTGCTAGTACCACCAGTCCTCGTCCCATACCTGAGGTACTTTCGCATCCATTTCCGAAGACACAGACGCGGGCGTGTCCATAGAAAACGAGCAAAAGAACCTCTTGACGGACACAGTTTCTTGTCTGGGCCTCTTAATCCGTCCCAAATCGCTGTCGGTAGACAAAGCAAGCCTTGCGGCACTGACACAGGTCGCATACCCGAAGATGAAGTCAGGGTCTAGGCCATTCCTCGTACTCTCTCGCGTAGACATGAGGTTCGTGCCGACCTACAAAGAGGAGGCGGCGCCTTTGAATGCGAGCTTGACAAAGGGACAACCCCAGACCTTCGACCCTTTCGGACCATGCGGAAGTGCACGCAATCAACGTTCTCAGTACGGCAGTAACCGCATCTCCAGGCCTGTCACTAGCTAAGATTGACCTGTTTTATCGGATGCGTACAAACTCAGATAGTGCCCTGTCCGCGTCCTATTATTTCAGACCTACCAGATTGAAGTCCACAAACCCTTAGATTGCTGTTCAAACTCCGTGATAGCTGGCGAAACGACCTGCTGTACTACCGAGAAGGAATACTTAGTAGTACTATGGTGAGCAACCGCGTTGCGACCGTACATCCAAGGTACTCATTTCGCGGTTCATACCGGCCGTGCCTCGCCAGGGGGGGTAGTGGAAATCGCGGACCCTTTGGGTCGCCTCTTGCGATCGAGGCTCTCGCTCTCTCAGTATGATTTCGATTTGGAGTATAGAAACGGGAGTTCCTTATACCTAGCCTGATGCCCTGTCACGGCTAGCAACGTTCGGAGAAGCTACTATTTTCCAAGACAAAACATGTCGTGTTTCGATGTGGACGACGCAACCCGATGCATCGAACAATATCAGGAGAATGCATCGAAGACCAATGAAGTCCGTGACTTATGCGAGCCCGCCACAATCGAGTAGAAAAATCTTCTGCTCCTCACAGTAAGTCCAAAAGAACTATTCCTGCAACTGATCAGATATATCTTCTGTCGCACGCAGTGCCTGCGTCTCGGCAGGAGAGAGAGATTCTCTTTCTTCCTACACCCCGAAGGCATTCCCGCGCAAACCGCCTCGGAGCGGAACCATATTGTGGTACCTCAGATACCGACGGACGCGGCCCTTCGGCGTAGCCATAATAAGAACCTTTACCAGACACCCTGGAGGCCGACCCCGATACTATTCTCAGCGGAGAAGCTTCTATTGCCCGACGGTGTCAACAGGTTGCTATACCCTCGCACGTGGATGCCTTTATCGGCCTAAAAGTAGCGTCTTCCCTGAGGAAAGTGTGGAGTAAGTAATGGTGTTCCCTGCCAAGGCTCATTTGTGAATCATATCGATTGCAATACTTTGAGGGTTACTGAGGATGAGGCGGGGAAACCGATACTTGCTCGTGAACACAGATCGGCTCTCAAAGTTTGTACGTGCAGTGCCGCTGAAGCTTGTGAAAGCCGCCTTCCACGTGATGGCATTTGTGACCCGTCAGCTCTCCGTGTGCAGCCAACCGGTATGCTTACTCTCCGGCAACGGAACGCACTTCATGGCGGAGTTCTTTTGGAACGTACGTAGAACTTAAGCAGCGACAACCTCTTCACGACAACATTTCACCCACAGGGCAATGGCTAAGTCAAGCGCTCAAATGGAACGATTCTCAAGACCCTACGCGACTACGTAGCAGAACGTCCAAACGGATGGGATGTGTTTAGCGATGTGCCCGCTTACGCTTTCAGGATCGAGGTCTACAGAACTACCACGCTCGCAACTTTCGAACTTGTCCTCCGCAGGGCCCAGGCAAGTTCAGCTTTGATAGCGCAGCCGACTCTGCAACCTCAAGAATGAACCACAGCTTCAACTAACACCTGTGGCAATGGGTCTGTTTCGAGTCTTCAGCCTCGACAACACTACTGTAGTCAATAACGCAAACGAGACCGTGCGCACATATTGTGCGACCGTGTCAGTCTAAGGCCCAAATCGCCCAGCACAGACAGAGGGGAAACAATTCTGAAGGCTGCGCAGCCAAAGTGCCGTACGACGGACAGGCATGTGCGCCCACTCGACATGTGGGCCGTTCTCGCGGCCCCGAGGCTACGGCGCACCTTGATTGCTCCAAGTGGTCCCTTCCCCGTACCCAGCGAGACGGTACCCATACTGCTGCAGAAGTGGACATAGATGGAGTTTTTTGACTCCTAGAGTTTCCCCGGCGCGATACTGGTACACTTCAACGTTGTCAAAACCCTGAAAGTGCGTGCATGCCGGGAGTTACCTGCTGGTTGCAGCAGCTGAAGGGGGACGAAGTCACTCAGGATGTACCTGGACTACTCACGGCTATAGAAAACCACACGTGAGGCCAAATGCTACCTCCCCAGAAATATGCGCTCGACGACGTCGTACACCATCGTTGCAACAGACGCGACGAGCTACTTGTCGAGTGGTGCTGGTATGGTCATTCCCCTGGCGAGGATACTTGCGAGCCTCTGGAGTATGTGGCGAGAAGCGCGGCCACCTATCTCTTCGCTATAAAAGACATGCCCTATCCTGCGCAAGTCGAAGAAGCCCAGGTATACTTGAATGAACTCGATCCGTCCTAACACCACGACCGCCATAGACACCACAGTGGTACTGTCTGCCCGTAGGGATGCCCGAATGAGCGGCCCTACACGGAATCTCCTACGATAACTGAACGTCGATTGCAGCCCAAACGGCACCACAAACACGTGATGTAAAAAGTAGGAAGCCCAAATGAACGCCCGGAACCCCGCAAACACCCAAACAGCGGCGCAAAAGTATATCTTCATCGTGCGCCGGGTACGAGACCGCAAGCCCGAGGAAGGTGCCACTAAAAGAACCAGAGCTACCTGAAAGGTATCAGCTACAGGACATGGAAAAGCACAATCAGTAGAGGAACACTCCCAGCATGAGCACCGACATGCCGAAGGGGTGCCGCATAACACAGGGCAGACACGTATCGAGAAAGCCTCGAAAAAGGCTTCGCAAGATTTCGAACACCCTCGGCGTCGTGGGCGCCGCGACCGGATGCCTGACAAAAAACACAGTGCATGCTCGTCGCCCGAACGGTCTGGCAAACATCCGAAAGAATTGGGCAGCAACTCGAGGGCCTGAGGCCGTAGTTGCGTAACCACGCCAGTGCTAGCGTTTTGACGCCCCGGAACGATACACGACAGGCGCCCAAGTATCCCGAAGCGCGCCTCACCACCCGGGGGCGGCACAACGCCCATCTGCACTACACACGCAACTACACGGAAAGAGCCTCACCAAGGAAGAAACGGACCATCAGCGCCTCCGTACAGCCACGCCAACTTCCTCGGCACCATGAAACATTTCCGCACAGAGCCCTCGATACCTTCCGCTGGAATCGGCAGTGCAGTAAGGAAAAGAGAAAGAGCAACATCCATACTCATCTGGCCGAGCGGTGTACCGCTCGAGTGCTAGAGACTGATCCATTGGACTCTCCAAGGTGCATGACTCCTAATTGGAGACCACCGCCAGCCCCCTCCGTACGTCCAAAATCGCGTCCGTGTTTCCGGAAATTGATGCTGGCGTCCACTAGGTGCAGTCGCGTGATAATCCTTCCACTCGTACTGCATATTTTGGAACGGCATGAAGTGCTGACTTCCGTGGCATTCCGAAACGTGGAGTTCGTATAGCAGAACGGTTTTTCGCGTGGACGCCGACTTCCAGGAAAAGTACCTTGAAGTGCCGCGTCTAGTGAGCACCCGCAGTTGCTACTCGCAGTTCCCTTTGTAGTAAAGCATCCCGCTTGTCCTGCAGCATGTGCAGTATACTCCAGCTCCGCATCTTACCCTCCGTAACTCAATGTCACCCGGTGAACTATAGCTTGCCTCACGCGAATACGCTTGCCCTGGACCATTCATGCTCGTAATTTGATTCCGACGGATTTCGCGATAGTGCACCGAAGACCGCTACGCGCAATGTGCGCCTACTATAGCTCTCCGAACCTGAGCATTACGCTCGGTCATGTTCGGTTGCAATGGGCACCCACAATCTGGCAGACATTATATGGCAAGAGGTGATGTGTAAAACTGTTCGCTGATTTCTCCGAAACTATCGTAAACATAGTGGAACGCAGACGAGGACTAATGTCTGATCCGCGAAAGGCGTTGCAACTTGCACGAGTGCTGCTGGACGTTCTCAGCTTAGTCCGTGCCGAACATATCACCTTTATCTATATCGCGAGGCTCAAATGTAATGGATCTGTCCTTCGTATTGCGTTCGTGTACTAAACTCTACTCTGTGGATCGATCCGTCACTGCTTAACTGGGCGGACACAAATTCGTAAACTTGGAACAGCTTGGTTTGCGCCGAAGTGTTCCAAATTTCATTGCAGTGCTGATGCTTACAGTCGAGTCGGCATTTTTTCATACGGAACAACTTTCTTCCAACGGTATACGTCCACCTATCGGTAGAAGCATGTGAGGAGTACGGACGGGATTACTTCACTTCACGCTTGCCGTTGCAGTGCTACAGTTCACCCGTGCAGAACGGAAAGCACACACCTCCTGTGCTGAACACGCCTTACTCTTCTCACGCGAACCGTACAAACAAACCGAACCTCGGGTCGACGTCAGAGAGGGGTTGCAAACGCGTATTTCATAGCGTTGAAAAGTAAGTAATCTTTAAGATTGGTGGGGTGTCACTTTTGACAGAACATCGCATCTGCACATGTGAGAATACATGCGCAGATGGATGTTCTTTTTCAGATTATATCTCGCACATCCATCTACTCATGTCTTTTCACAGGTTTAGATCTGAGCCCCTGTCACTAGTGACACCCCCCTAGTCTAAATTTTCAATATTTCTCAAACCTCTTTTTCTGGTTTAGATGAGGCCCACAATCGGCCACTTTTCTGTGTGGCCTTTCTCGCGGTTGAGAGCAAGTCTTTTTCAGTCACTATAGTGTAGCCTGCTCTCTGGAACGGGTTCTTGAAGTGGCATCTAGTGCTTAAGGGTTTTCTAATTCACGCTATTCATCTACTTCTTCGTTTAGCTAGTGAATCTTGCTCACTACTTGTCGGAACGGGCATCAAATCGTCGAGGTCATCGGAGTCGAAACCATAATCTTTAGGAGTGACCTTCTTTGCCTTACTACTCCCTTCCGCGTCCGAGTCTGCCAACTCAACCACGTCCGCGGCGTCCCCACTGTCCGACTGCTCACCTTTTCCATTATTTCTACGACTAACCTGGGCCATCTCACTGGCCGGGAAGTACCGTAGCCCTCTCAGTGCGTAGACCACCCGGTCCGAAAGACCTTTCCCTTCCGTCATGAAGTAAAGATGGTACCATCTCATGAACACATCCGCAAAGCGTTCCGTACATCCAGCCCCGAGGTGCGTGAGATGCCCATGCCCAAGATCACAGAGCTGGGCGGCACGCAGATCTTTTTCGTCTTGAACAACGCCGCGGGTGCTATATGCTCGCTCTCCTCCATGTATGCAAACGTGTGTCAATAGTCACATACACACAACGGGGAGCCCACTACCCCGCTCCCGATTGCAAAAAAGCCCATCGTCTCCGCTTTCAATGTCCAGTCAAAGTCTTTGTGGTGCGCTTCCCTCGGGTACTCTCTCTCACGAACCAGAAACCGACCCTCCGCCTTGCAAAGCAACAGCTTCCTGCCAGATATCTTCCTCAGAATAACATAGGCGGCAAGCTGACCCACCCATGCGCCCTGCTGCGCACGCCCTCGCGAAGCCCACACACAATCCCCCCTCAAATTGCAAGCTTTCGTATACTGGCCCCGTGTACTGGAGTAGCGGGCGATTCCAAGCTTCTGGTTTACTGCGCACCCGTCGTCTTCCCCCTTGCTTACAACCGAGTTCAACAAGTTTTCATCCGACCCCTGTCCCAGTGCACTGTCGCCGTTGAATGTATTCGCAATGAACTACAACAACGTTTCAACGAGGGAAAGCTTCCACTGGGCTGTCACCTCCACGAGCTCGAAGCTTCCGCACGGAATGCCGCTAGAGTCAGCGAAGTTTTGAAAGCACGTGTAGCCGAGTTGCTCGAGCTTACCTTGTCGCTTCCCAAAGTAGGCATATCCTTTGCCATAATCCTTACGACCGTCTCCTATGCTCCTCCAGAAGTGCGTCTGAACCCGGTTGGACTTCCAGATGCCCAGACCACCATCGACACCATCAAGTTCGGTAGAATACGCGTAGCTCCCCATGAAGAACTGAAGCAGATGCATGGTAATGACGTTCTTGACCGTGAGATATAAGTGCGCCCGGTTTTCAATGGGTATGTGGATGGGAACCTGCCAGATCATGGGGTCCGGGTGTTTTGCCGTCCACGTCCCCAACTTGTCTTCTTCGTAATCTGGCCGGCCGACGTATGCCAAGAATTCGAAAGTGTCGGGTCTTTTATCAAACACCGGGGCCTTGCCTGTAGTGCTGACCGGCAGCTGGCTCGAAACGTTGTCGTTGAACATCCGCGGGGCACCTTTACGTAGACCCGTGGTCTCCCGGACGGCCTTGGCCTTCTGAAACTTTTCTGCGACCTCTCGTCTCGACCACACCACTGCCCTTTTGACTTCACCAAACCTCCCAGACGGCACCACCTCCACAATTCCAGGCGTTGACCGTGAGGAGGGTCCAGCCGTCCCCCCCGTGGCAAGCTCTTTTGTGGCCGTCAGCACTGGAAGGGCCGTCCGCGCAGGGACTGCATGCCTGAGTACATTTACAACAGAACTGAGAGCAAGCCAGGCAGAGCTGCGTGCAAAAAGTACGGCATCTGAGGTCGTCAGGCCAGACGGAGCGGTGTGCTTGCGGGGCCTTGGGGCTAAGTACTCAGTTTTCTTATTGGCGAAGCGCGTAGCGTGGCCCTTGTTGCTCTTCTGTAGATCTTCTTGCGAGTCGTTGTACCTGTTGGAGGCAGAGGCGCGTCTTGTTCAGGCAGAGCTCTCAGACGGAAACTCTGCGGAATTCCGGACGCGCAATCTCAGTATCAAGAAAGTCGTCACAACCCAGGCCCTTCGCTTTTCCATACCTCTCAAATAAGTCTAGGCAGACTCAGAAAAGCCGGTGCGCTCACACGTAGGAATTTCCAGACCCGAACTTTCCGCCGCGGTCCGTGTTGTTCATGTACCGCGATGCGGAAGTCATGAACAGAGCTGCCACTCAAGGCCTCTCTAACCAAAGATGCGGGTCATCAAGACGAGTGAGGCCGAGGTCTCTTATAAGTCGAGATGTCGAATATTAGGTCGCTCAGTACCTTTACGGGACCTGAGTCTTGGAGGACAATCTTGCCTACGCGTACGTAGCGGCGGTAGACAGAGACGCTGGTTGATGTGACCAGAAACGTGTTGGTCATTGCTGTCCCACTTCCCTTCATATTTAACGCCCGTGAGGTCCATGTCGTTCTCCACGGCGAGAGCCGGCATGGAATGGATTACACTCACGACGTCGTAGGAGAACGACTTGTCGATGGGGACCCGTCTGGCGGAGGTGTTTTGCTGCGAGTCGTCACACATGTTTTGCATGTCCGTCATATCCCGCGCACCGTTTTGGCGGAAGGGGCGCACGCGAAGGCGCTCGCAAGCCCATGCCGTGCCGTCCTTTTTGTCTTGCAGGCTGTGGACAGCTTGGCAGCGATGAAATCCATCCACAATACTACACTTCACAGCTTCGCGTAACACTGTGCTGTCCTACATGGTCTCGTCAGTGATATCCAGTAGCGACGGATTGTCGCAACGTCGCACTCTAACCGCCATAACGGGAAGGTCGTACTCTTAGCCACGCTCAACCATGCTGTCCTCGATGCCGTCGCTGGTGGCGCGCGCGTTTTTGCAAAGAATGTGGTGCAGCTGTATATTCTGCGTAATATATACGTAGATCTCGGCGGACTCATAGTTGACCTTGGAGAAAGTCCTACCCGACACTGTCGTTTCTTCGGCCTCCATGAAACCCAAATCAGAGTCCTCAGCATCGGAAATCTCTGGCAGGAGGGAGCAGTCGGATGAAGGGCGCGTCTGGGCTGAGGCATCCCGGCGCAGGCGTTATCGTGTCGGCCACTCCGACGAAGGAGGTTGCACGCCCGCTTTGGCTCGAAATTTCTCCCCCTGTCGCCGCCGGCTCCAATCGCGGCTCCGACTGTACCCTGGACTGCAGCACAGTCGCCGAGGTGAGCGAGACGCGGGTGGAGGTCGTCATGTGCCGTTTGTCCGTCATTTAGGATGTACGCCGCTTGCGAGAAATGATCAACAATGCGAACGGAAGAGGAGGGAGTTTATATTGGAAAGGCGGAAAAGACGAGAATGGATCCGTATGCGGGGGAATGTTGAAGAGTGGCGGTCCAGAAGGGAAAGACTGAGAGAAACAAGGGGTAGCGCAGGAGTCGTAAGGATACGAGGGCCACGGGAGGTTTAACAGGCATGATTGGCGGCAATTATCGTCGCACACGAAACGAAGCAATTCTGAGCACGCCGCGATAGCAGAGTTTCACGTTTGAAGAAACATACGAATTTCTAGGGCGGAAGGGATATCACTGCCGATAGGGGTTGAGATGTGCCATTGTCAAAATACATGGGCAGATGGATGTTGTTTTTCAGATTATATTTCGTCCATCCATCTGCTCATGTCATTTCACGGGTGTATATCTCAGCCACTGTCACTAGTGACACCGCCATAGCCTAAAGTTTTCAATACTTCTCAAACAGCTTTCTTCTGCTACACGGGCCTTAAAGTCGCCGACTTTTCTGGGCGATTGTTCTTCCGGCTGGTTCGCGATCTATATCAGTCGCTGCATTGTGGCGCAGTCGCCAGAACTGGTTCTCAAGCTCACCAGTAATGTTTAAGACTGTTTACCTGCACGATATTCTGGAAGTTTTTACCACGTACCTCGGAGCCGATCTCATCCCCGTACTTTGTGAACAGCTCTCCGCCCTTCAGAATTTCAAACATCGCTGGGATCGTCAGGGTACTCAATGAACCCAGAACTCTCTGCGACAACTCCCCTCGATCCTTGTCAAACTCCACATTCGTGCCTCGTGCTCTAGAAGAATCTCTGTCTGTTCCTTCTCATTCCCAGGCAAGTACCGAGCGTTTTCCACGAGCTCGGCCACACACATGTTGGCTGGACAGTATACTTCTGATGCCTTGGACTTCCACGGAACTCCAACCGCCTGTACATGAGAAGGGCTCCCCATTTCAAATGTTCTTTGCCAGCCCCCAAAACTCCGCCTCCGTAGATCCTCGTCTTCTTCCGCGTGCGCTGACGCAAGTCCGCATACAGAAAGCCCGACAGCAACGGCTAATCGCCTCTCTTTCCGCGAAGACCCAGTCCGCAACCACCCCGGGGCACACAGCTTCGTAATTCACCGTCGACAGAAGCACCACTACAAGCCTCGCCGTCGCTTCCACCGCCCGAAACATTAGCGAGTCCTGGGTGTCGAGCAGGGCGTCGTACTTTGCAGGCCTGTTGCCGACAGATGCCCGTAAAGAGGGCCCGGAAAGCATGAAATCCCCGGCGTAGTTCCCAATAACCCAGACTATATAGTCTGGTAGACATTAACACCCGGGATATCCAGTGGAAGCATCCGCAGGGCTCCTCTCCCTCCTGGGAGAGACGTTCCATTTCAAGCCGGCCAAGTACCTTGTGGCAAGGTCCACAACCCGCGGAGAGTCACCAATGTCGCACGCGGCGCTCACAACACTTTTGCAAAACACCTTAGCCGAGCTCGGTAGAGCTTAATGCACGCATTCGTCATCGTCCTCGCATCCCACGAAACGGCGATGTCTGGGAAGCCCTACGCATGGTTTTTCAGTCGCGTAAATACCACTGAAGAGGTCCATCACGAGGTCCCCCTGTGTTGAATACTGCTACACCAGCTTGGTCATATGCTTGATGCCGTTCTGCTCAGGTCGAAGCATTTTCATACGACTCCCTTCGTCAGCTCTTCTCACTACCTCTCCATGTTCCAACCGCTGAATTTCATCTGTACAATTCGTCCGTGCTGCATGCGAAGACTGTACAAAACCATCGCTTTGGAAGCATACCCGCGCGAACTGCTCTCGAAGCGGTACATCCCCCCACTAGAAGTGGTCAGCCTATTGAGTGACTGAAGCTTAGCCATATCCTTACATATCCGGGTATTGCGTTTCTTGACGTCGAGCTCGGACGTGGACCATCGCCTGGTCCTCCACGCTAAACACAAAGTCCTTATGGCTCCTTCCCTTCGACGCGCTGGCCTTGTCACTAACCTCATCGTGCCCCACTCGGCTGTTACGCTTGAGGCGCGAAAGACACATGCCAAATTGTTGAACACTACAGAGAATGATTTCGTCCACAGTTTTGGCATGCAGTGCGTCGAATATTAGGATGGAGGCGTCCATGTCGTTGTAGGCAAGGACATCATGGGCACAGTTGTCCGTACCCCGCTCGCTTCTGGCGTTGAGAGGAGGGTCTGCGAATAGTGCCTGAACTTTACCCACTAGGCACTCACGCCAGTCGTCAGTGCGATGATTTAAGAGGTCTTTGAAAGTCCAGCTGTGGATACGGCAGCCCGACTTCATCACGCCGAGCAACTCCGCCAGGAGGTCGGTCGATGGGTCTTCCTCGCAGAGCGACTCTTCCGACTCCTGCTCCGGCGGTGGAGACAGGCTGACGCGGCTGGTTGGTTCTGTTGCTTCACGAGGCGGGTCTTTTCGCTCCGGTACGAACGGATTGAGAGTGGACCGGAAAGCCTCACTAGCTTGGCCCGCATGGCTATTTGCCAAAACATCCCCCACTTCGTTGTCGATAGGCAACAGGTCCACCTCGATCTCTTCTCTCAGCCAGCAAGACAAAGAACGAGGAGGCTGCGCGGATAGTCGCAAACTGCGCGTGGTGTTTAACAGTGTCACCCCCCGACAACGATGCGGTCTCAAGTCTTCCGAATCGGCATCCGACTGCTCAAAGTCCACCTCGATAAACTCTGGACAGGCACCATCATCCTCAGGCGCTTCAGACTGAAGCCCGTAAGTCTCCCGGGTATCCGCACATAATTCGGCATGGACCATTAGCAAATCACCGTCGCGTGACTCCAACCGGTCCAGATACGGCCAGTTGCTGCGGTGTTTGACATCGTACAAAGCTTCATTTGTAACGATGGTTTGCAAGCTCGATAGTAACGGACAGCTAGTCGCCCGTAGTGCCGCATCTTTCACCTCACTTCGACGCCACGCTACTGCACTAATCGTACTATCCTCCACACTTGCTACTCCATTCCTTTGCACCGCGGTCTTTTGCGCGATGGGTGCAAAGGCATCGCGGCGTGATTTCAAAGCCACAAAGTGTTGAACGTGCGTAAAAGACAGAAGGTGGGGACTGAATAGCGCCTTGCAATCGCAACCTCCCACTGCATTCTCCAGCTTCGTCCACGCGCGGGCTGGCAGCTGCACAACAACACCGAGACGATTTCGGATTTGATTTATCTCCTCGAAAGCGAATACATTTGCTGTTGCCCCTCGAGTGGCAAATGTTGATGCTGTGGAAGGACATGAGAGCCGCGGAGGTTATCGGGCGGCCAATAGAAAAGGTTCCAGGCAAAGCTACTCCCCGAACCATGCTGACCTTAGAGACAATGAACGTGATCCCAAGAACAAAGGACACCCCATAGTTCTTCTTCCTCAGGGCCGTATCTGCGATCTTTCCGGTCTTATTGTCTTTTCGGGTTCAGGAACACGACTGACAGGGCTGTACGCACTATCTGGTTCATCTGCTCGCTGCGCGGCTCGCGAGAGACCGGTTCATTGCTCTCTATGGAAGTGTGGAAGTTGCTGCCACGCTTGCACTACTTGCTCTTCACTGCGAAAGTTCCATTGGTTACTATTGAGGCTTTGTCGTCTGCCGCAATTAGGAAGTGCAAAAAGGCCGATCTCTGGGACATCATGAGGTCAAACTTCGCGTTCACCTCGGATAAGGCGGGAGCGGAAATGAAGGCAGGCAAGGACAAGCCGACTGTCCGGGGCCGGCTGAGTTCAGCTCGGGCCACGTTTACAGTGGGGGAAGAAAAGAGAGAGGGACAGAAACCCACGAATGATGGGGATGCGAGGAGGGAGAAGCACGGCGTTGCAAGCGAAGCAAGGAAATCCGCATGGATTGAAGTATAGCGAGGAGAGCTGAGGACGAAGCACAGAAACCAAGGAAGATCTCCTCGATATACCGTTTTCACAATGATGTGTGGTCTCGTACTGTGCGAGAAGGTCAGTGCCATTTGCCTACCGGACAGAGAGAATAGCGGCCAGGAATACGACATGCTCACACACGCTCAAGTTTCTGTTCTTCAAAGAGCTGTTACCAACCCTGGCGCCCCCTTCATGAAAGTTCCAGAAATAAGAAGATCCATGACGGTGCAGGGGGGTGTCACTAATGGCAGTGATTTATATCTGCTCATGTGAAAACACATGAGCATATGGATGCGCGAGATTCGGTCTAAAAAACAACATCTACTTGCCCATGTATTTTCAGATGCGCAGATGTCAACCCCTGTCACCGGTGACACCACCCGAGTCTGAGTTCTCGATACTTTCTGGAATGCCCATTTGCACGCCCTCAGTCTCCGCGTTCAGGTCTGCGGGTCACGTTCATGATTTTTCGATCATCCGTGAACACTCTCTGCGTGTGTATGACTATACGAGAGCCGCACTACCAGTTGTAGTTGCTAGCTGGGTCTTCTGCAGTTCAGTTCATAACGACTGCGGCGTAGTTTTCGAACTCCTTCTTCTCACTAAGCCTCTGTCCGTCCTGTCCTGCCCGTGCCACAGCCCCGCACCTATCGCTCCGCCGGCCACAAGGACAAGAAGGACTTTGTCGATGCAGAGATCTCGCAAGCGAACCTACGACCGGTAGGAAGGGGACGAAAATGCTCTGGCTGTGATTGTACCTATGACTGCACAGAGTCCCCAGGTTAATGCAGCTCAGTGGCACCCCGCAGGCATGTTCACGGGGGTCTTGCAGCACCACTGCGCGATGGCGCCGTCTCTATTTCGCCCAGAAGGTTAACAGGCGGATGGTTCCACTGTTCTGACGACTCGCGGTTCTGCTGTATCAATGGCAGGTCCACCACGGCGTGCAGTCAAGGAGGTGCCTGCTCCTCGTTCGTCTATTCAAACTGACCGCTGCTTGAGCACGGCCAGCGTCACCGTCCGGGTTGGAATGATGTCCGCTCCGCGCATCCGCGCGCCCTGCATTAGCGCCCCTGTACGGGCGTACATCCGCCCCCGAGAAGTTCAAACTCATCGTGCGACCCTGCCTCCTCTAGGCGCATCTGGCGTTAGGCCCTTTTGTACTCCACCTCCGCTCATGCCGTCCCGAACAAGGGTTGAGACTTCCGCTGTAGCTCGCTAGCAATTGACATGGCGTGAGCAGATGGAGGAGCTACGAACCATGGGTGGCTAGCAGACGAAGAAGGTGAGTACGCAGGAACGAGGGGTTGCTGGTCTCAAGACAAGGTTCAAAGACCTCAAGGAGAAGCTCCGGCAGGCCGATCAAAAGCTTGTCGAGGTGTGGATGACGACCAAGGCAACACTTTGCGAGTTCCTGCGACTAAAAGCCGAGTTCAAGGATATCAAGCAGGGGAACGAGAGCCTACGCATAGCTAGCAAGATTTCTGATGGCACCAAGCAGGCCACACTGGGTGCCAGAACTGGACATCGTGACGGTCGCAAGCGTATGACACAGGTGAGTGCAAAGAGTAGTACTGTTGCCAAGACCATGGAGAAGCAGATTCTGCAGTGGACACCGCGAATTTGCTATGCTGGATCTAACAACCTCTGTTCCATTCCAGAACTGGCCTCGTCGGAATGAGCCAGGCTTGGTACGCGAGCGTTCCTTGGACGGCCTGGAGGGTGTCGTGCCGAATCCACCGACAGTTCGTGCCCATCAGACGGACTACTATACACGTTCCTACTACGATGACGCGACGGATATGGTTGTAATGGTGCGTGTAGAGGTCGGCCCCGGTAGCTGCTCATCCATGTCTTTGGACGACGAACCCCGCCGCGAGTGCGACGAGGCTGTTTGAAAAGATTATGCTGTCCATGCAAGGACGAGGCAGACAATCTCTGCCGTCGTGAGCGTGCGGAAGAGCACGCTACGGACAAGCTGTTCTGGTATTTTCGGTATTTCTTCTCGATCTCGCGGGAGACCACGTTTGTATCGGACAGCGAGCGGGCGGAGAGCCCATCTCAGGCATTTCAAGCGTGAGTGAGGCTGATGAGTTCAGAACAGGAGCAAGAGACACCAGAATTCTCATGATGGCGAGTCGGGAAGGTCGACGTTGTAGCATACGGTTATTACTCTGTACCTAGGGAGGTGTTTGATCGTGAGGAAGGCGATGCACTGTTCGGAAACCCTGTCGGGAAATATGTCCTTTTACGAGTTCCAACGGTGCCATGCTGACCAGGATGGGACGTCTTCGCACGAGTCCAACCTTTGACCCGCACGCCTGGGCACCTGGCTGGCGATAGCAGTTTCCTGCCTGCAGCATGCTGGGGGCCGTAATGGCCAGCGCCAACGCACTTACAGCCTGATGTCTTTCAAGTAACTCCCCTTCGAAACTCCGCCAATTCTGTGCAGCGTTTGCAGCGTTTTATGCCGCATTGTTGGGTAAAAGATATTTCGGTGTGGTTTTAATATGGAGGGGTTGTTGTGTGAGGCAGTGGGTGAGGAGATGGAACGGTCTGGTGCAGAGGATGGCGAAGTTTTGTTCACAGGCGCCCATGGAGTAGCCACGAACGTGGTGAACGTCGGCTCATAGAACTCATTATAAGCGCGGTTACGAAAGTCTTGGTTTTTGAACGGCATCTCCTGTACGCTTGGCGGTGTTGTCAATTGCTACGTTGCAAGTGCAGACTCAAGCGAGGGATCGAATGAACTTTGCCGTGGCGCGTCTAGCCTGTTACGGACTCAGACCACAACTCGGAATTGCTCCCCGCGCGCTGTAGTTGGAGTAGAGGACGAGTAACTGCCGATACACAGAAGAGAGAGAAGGAAGGAAGCCGTACTTGTATGTCAGTACCTCCCTAACCAGATTGTAGATTTCTTGTGTGTTTAGTTCTAGTGCAGTGAGTATCGCGTGTCCGTTCGAGCGAAGGGTTTAGGTAGGACTAACCATACATCAGGGTCTCTGTAGGAACAGTTTATGGAGGAGCGATGGTGGAGGCAATGGAGCTGAGGAGTAAATCGTAGCGATGTGGAAATTTGAACGCACCACGTGGGCTTCCCTACTTATAGCAGAGGCTTTGCACATGTCAAAAGAACGGGAAAGAGGAGGTTGATGCCATCGTCGCTGCATCTCTGGAAACAAGGGGGAATTTTCTTTGCGATTTACATCCTCATCTGTTGATCATCGCGAGCAAACGCATCCCCGAATTTCATCAACAGCGTCGATTGGTCCAATACAATCCATGTACAGAACGAAGGCGTGCTCGGTCGGTTGCAGTGATTCGCGTTCAGGAATAGAGAATACAGACCAAATCTGGGCCAGTCATACAGTGTCTGTGTGTTCTTCGTCATCAGCGGCCAGGAGCATAAATCTGAATCGCTGCCATTTCGTCGGACCGAAGCTGCTTTCTGCTTACACGCGCCGAAGGACGTGTTTCCGCACTGGGTTGAGTCGACTGACATTCAAATTGGGATCATAGTCGCTGACGGAAGGACGGAAGCCGCTGAGATTGTAAGGACTTTTGACAATAGGTATTTGGAGAGCGCTACATGTGTGGACTGAATGCAGCTGGAGAAGCTCCGAACGGACAAGTTCCGGCAGCACTGTGGTGCCCTGGTCCCCAAGCTGCACAAGAGCATTGATGCAGATGTCGGGAGCGTCTCCGCGTAGTGATTGGAGCATCGCGGCGGTGAGGCGGCCTTCTGCATTTCTGAGAAGCTGCATGGCGAGGGTTCTCAAGTGAACAAGGTCGCAGAGTCACATTCTGAAGTCTTCCCTGACAACACGCGCCCCGCGTATATCGTTTGGATTTCTGAGCACGGTCGTAAGGTGACGCGATTGGGAGACAGAGGCAACTTCAGTTCGAACGGCAGCAACGTTTTCGGAGTGCTGTATTCAGCGCACGGTTTCGTACATGGCTTTTGTCCCTCGCTTGCAGGTGCGGCGGTAGTCTTGCTCAAATGAAGTGTGAACGTGTTCATAAACACCTGCGTCTAGATGTTGTAGGCCTCCAGAGCTGTGCATGTCATCTGCAAGTTGAGTGAAGAGATGAAACTTCAGGGTCTTGAGCTTCGTCGGGTGGTAAGCCCCAGAAATATGGAGAATTGAAGCTTTACACATATCGACACGGTCATGTAGGTTGTGAAACTCGGCGAAGCTCGACTGCTTCTCTAGTCCCTATCTGGAGCTCAGTATTACAGTGTCGGAGTACTGAGTGCAAATACGTGCGAGGGGTGCGAATTCAGCTTCATCAGCGCGACGATCTATGATTCCTGCGATAATTGGAAAAACCATGCCAACGGACTTGTATTGACTGGCCTGTCGCACGGACCGGACTCCTTTACTTGTGTAGACTCCGATCAGGTGACTACCTCTTTCAGAGGTGAAGAACTCGACGTGTAGACCGGGAACGTAGAAGTCCCTCTGAATGGCAACTAGAACTGTGATGACCCCGCGAATGAGAGCAGTGCAGATGATTCTCAACTGCTCCCGACTGTAATAGGTTCGAGCTTGCCCAGTGCATAGGACGGGGAAGCCGAGCATAACAAATATGCATGTCTTGATTAGCTTGGAGATGTCTGGGTGGAACTTGTGCAGCGGTTCGACACCGAAAACGGAGTGCACGTCGAGACAAGAAATGGACAGAAGGAGCCGACATGTTTCCAGAGAGGATGGCAATCTCCGCAGGGAGGACGTGGAGAATGTTTGTTTTGCCTCTGCGGTGGCAGCTCGTGCCTGAGCAGGCCTACCCAGCAGTGCATGAGCTGCGGCGTCGGCTTCGAGGTCGGCCACGTTTCTGCGAAGAAAGATGGTTGATTGCGTGGTGCGCGGCGGGAATGAGGCTGACAAAGAGAGGGCATTTGAAGTTACCTCGCAACGGTGGCAGGGTTGGCTAGTTTTTGTGTCTGATCGAGTGCTGATGGTTCCCTTTGCCTCGGATATATCGCAACAGTAGCTGGTAAGGACTGGGTGATGTGTCCAGAGACGTTGGTAGGCATCTGAGCATGTAAGGGCTACAAAGGCGTTTTCATACAGAGGCGATAGCACAGACAGCAGGGCGGAGTATAGTATGAAGGTTTTGGCGTCTCGTGCGCCACTAGTCGAAGGATGTGGAAGGACATCAAGGTCTTTGACGCCCACTCCCGGGAAGAGCTGGACGGGAAGATAGCAAACGATGGTGTGCCGGAACATTATGCAGCATCAGCAGAAAGCAACAGCGAAGGTGAGGAGCGTGAGATGCATGGGTTGGGCAACAACAGCGCTGTTCCTTCGCGTAGTGGCGGACTAATTCGTATAGACCTGTTTCTAAGCCAATGATTGATTGGATTCCTGACGCCCCGGTGTCCCAAGTGCCACCCTCGAGCCCGCTACCCACAATTTCTTCCTTTACGTCTTCCCAAGTTCGTCAGTGCACGTCGGCGTCCGGAGAATGCGCGAAGAGATGCGTGTCGCTCTGCGGAGGGTCACCACAAGGGCGGGAGCAGTAAGACCCTGTGCTAGCTTGCGCTATTTGCTTTCGCCGGATCGGAACAGGTTCCCGGAAGTACGCAGTTCCGAAAGCCGTACCGCTGTGGTCAAACACACAAGTTGCGGAAAAGCCCAAATGGTGAGGCCCCTTCTCGACAACAGCGAATCTGAGGGAGAGACACTCTGGTGGAGAGCGAATAAGGTCTCCGAAGCGCGCGAGAGATAAGTCGGGATCCCTCACGATAGAGATGATATCGTCAAACGTGCGTGCGCCCGCAGTCCTCTCTACTTCCGCAAGAGAAACTTGGATAGACTGTACGAGGAGGTCGGTCCTACTTTCGGTTGGTTCTGCATCGGCGTGGCCCATGGATGGGAGCAAGGGAAGCAGAGGCGCCAGAGCCCCACCAGAAAGGAAGATGTCATCATAGAGAACAGAAGGGTCTCGGTCGGGTGAGCCTTGTGGAGAAGTAGGGACAAGCACGGCCGGTCGGTGTGTTCGGAACTGACACTGCTGCTCATCTTTGGACAGAGAGTACGCGTCGGAAGACGAGTAGACGCAGTGCCAAACTTTGTGGCGCATATTGGGCCCAGGCAAAGATGGCCGCAAAGAGAAGGGCCGGAGGGAGGAGTGGGACAAAGGAGAGGTACGACGTTTTCCGCCAGTGGATCTGTCGTCTTGGTTTCCATGAGTACAAGACGGCAGGTCTGGTCGCAAGCACTCCTGCGTTCACGAAACCTATTACAGGTCTCACGCACGCGGGAGTGGTCAACATGGAAGACGGGGCCCGCCATTCGACACACAAGCACGCTACTGGCGGTGTGGACAAAAGATCAGCATGCGTTCGTTGACGGGTACTACAACGACAGGTTGGAATCGAAAAGCGATGATATTGTAATTTCCCTGCCTCAAATATTTTCAAATTTTCGTACGGTCTATGGTAATGCCAAGGCAAGGCGGCGAGAGTATGAGACGCGGGAAACTGCGACAGGCCCTATTTAGGCCGCAACGACGCGTGACGCCACCTCGGCAAATCTACAAAGGTACCCTGCCGTCATCAAGAAGTACTGAGCGACTGATTTTCTTTCTGATGTGACGGCGTGCACAGGTAGGCAGCGCAAATTAGAAACAGTATTCGTGCTGGCTCGAAAGGTTTGGGCGGAATGCGTGGTCTGGTCCAAGAATGACGAGACTTGTGGTGTTCGATGCGAGGCGGTGCGGACGGTGGGCCTTATTGGAGGGGGAGAGCGATGCGGTGCGGGGAGTGTTCGTTGTTGGGGGTGGAGAGGGTGAGGGAGTGCTACTGATACTGGGGTGAGGTGTTCGAGCCGGAACGGATGGTGGGCTGGATGTAAGGCGTCGATAGGGAGTGGCGAGACATGTGGAATGCGATGCGATGCAGGGAGTGCGGTGTTTTGGAGGTGAAGAGGGTGAGGGAGTGCGGGTGGTGGTGGAGTAAGATGTACAAACTGGGAGGGAATGTAGGCGGGATGGGTGGCGCCCTCGAAGAGTGGCGAGGCGTGTTGCATGCGATGCGATGCGGAGAATGCGAGCTGTTAGATGTAGAGAAAGTGGGGGATTACGGGTCGTGGAGTGCGATGTACTGACTGGAAGGGATGGTGGGCGGTACAGGAGGCGTCGCTGGAGAGTGCCGAGACGTATGGCGTGCGGCGCAGTGCAGAGAATATGGGTCTTTGGAGGTGGAAAAGGCGACGGAAGAGAGGTAATGAAGGGTCATGGTTGTGACAACGTAGGCCTATCCAAGTACTCTAGAAGGACTGTTCATGCAGCAGTACGGAAATGTAGTAGAGCGGGACCGGTCGTTCACCGTTTGAAGTGAACATTTGGCTTAGTTTCAGTAATTACGATGCGCAGCTGCACTTTTTGCAATTCTGAATGCAGCAATACTGCATTTGGACCCGCGAAAAGTGCAGTTGTAGTCCGGTAACACTAGGGATGCACTGCTATACGTCGCAGTACTCTGCGCAGTATAACTACATCCTGGACTTGCGCCAGCTGTAGTTTATCAGCTAGAATTACTAGACCCGAAATTTCAAAAAGTACAGTTCGAAGTATACCATTACTAGACCTCGAAGTCCACTTGGTGGAAGTCCGAGTCTAGTAATACTGGACCCGAACGTGGAGACGGTGGAATTCCGAGTCTGGTAATACCTGACCCGGACGTCCGGTTGGTAGAATTCTGCGTCCAGTAATGCTAGACTCGGACGTCCCCCTAGTGGAAGCCCGGGTTTAGTAAAACTAAATCTAGACCTCCAACATGTGTAGTAAACCACGGGTATTAGTAGACTTCTTACTGCACTCAGTAGATGTCTGCATCCATATCCGGAAACACAAACGCGTGCCTGAAATTGAGCTTAGCGCCTACATGAATATATTTCGTCACGAAATAGATTGTTATATTTTCAAAGACGAACTTAGATGTATGCTGCGGTACAACCACGGCGCACTTGCTACCTTTCTGTACGATCTATACTTTTCCTAGTTGCAATGAGGGAAAACACAACTGCAGGGTTCCATGAGGCTTCTATGGAAACCAGCTTCGCTGACCTCTGTCCATGCTTGGTGCAAAACTAATACGACGTGGGACGCATGGCCGGAGCGCCACACATAATGAATACAGAGCTCTGGAAACGCCCAGAGTCCTCGCCACAGTAGCGCCTCGCGCTTCTCGATTTTACTTACGTCACAATTATCTCTCGCAGAAGAATCGTCGGAGCGCAAAGCATGACGAGATTGTAGGACTCCGAGAAGGCTTGGGCTACGAAGCGGGCGTGTCGCCAAGTTTGACTGCGTCCTCCGTCTCAACAGGCATGCGGCACGCGCGAGGCCAAAAATATGTTGCGGTCCGTGCTAAGTGGTACTATACCAAAACGCATCCCTCACGAATCGCGGACCATCGGACCCTACACGGATGGTACTCGTACTAGTAGCAAATGGAGGCAAGATATTCAACTGTATTGGTGCATGTATTGTGCGGTAACTTCCTGCTCACACCTTGGGCTCAAAAGCTAAGTGCGCGCTACAGCGCAAAATGTCAATACCCGTCGGAGAGATAAATGAAATCGAACTCCATCTGGGATTTTCAATACCAACAGGTCCCTGCGACACGCGACAAATCGCCCACAACAGGCATACATGCGCTTTAAGCTCATCGAGCATGGAACACAGCTTCTCTGCAGCTAGTGCCGCAGCGGGCTGCAGCTCTTGTGTGGACAAGTACGCTACGTCCACTGCTGGGACTTTGGCATCACTCACAACTTCCGTCCGCGCTGCGACACCACCCCCTTCAGGTGCTGGAATGTTGGTCCGGCGTACTACAGAACCACTGCCTTCGTCATGGATCCAAGCAAGGACAACTGGGGAGGTTTCAGGACTCCCGGACTCAGATTCAGCCCTCCTTCCCTCGGCATCCTCGGTATCTCGCTCCACGACGCATCGCCCAAATCACCCTCATAATGGCCAAGCGCGCTCGGCATAACCTGAAGATCTACCTTCGGCCTTGGAGTTGCGTGAGCGATTCCACGAATTATAGAACCCGAATGCGCCACAGGCACACACCTTATCGACGGAAACGTACGGCTTCACGCTAGTCCTACAAGCAATCTGGGTGTAGACGGTACTCATGTCCACCTGAATAATCGCCGCCCTGAGATCCTTGACTTCACAGTCGCTGTCATTACCCCCGACGGAAACAGCCATATCCATATCTGCAGTCACGGAGCGAAGACAGCGCGGCACGTAGCAAGGACAATAAGTAACATACACATCCCGCAGAATATACGTCGCAAAACTAACCGTGCAGTCAGTAAGCATCGTCACCCACAAGCCCTATAATGGGTCCTCCACGACGTCACGCACGGAGATCTGTCCTGTCAGCCCCAAGTCGGCCTAACACCCTTCCTGGTCATCAAGGGTTGCCCTTTCTGAGGGTGAGATTTCGTACGGCAACGGTGGCTGGCTTCTCCGAACATGTTCCGTTCTGCGGTCGTCGTATGAGAGCAGCAGCCAGATACGGGATCATGCCATCCGCTCGAAGTGCCTCGGTTCATACCAGAATCGAGTAGATGTCTTCTTTGCGTAGCAAACATCACCACGCAAAACCGTGTCTCGCCTCATTAATGCCTCCTGACGAACATCTGTCTCATCGGCCCACTCATCAATTCTCTCCAGCGAGGCAAACAGGCCTGGTCCATGTGACGCTTCACCGAACGTGCCACAGCACCATGGATTAAGGTCTAGTAAATCCGTGACTTGACGGCAGCCCTCTCAAGTTCCCGAACGGTCTTGGATAACACGCATAAAGCGCAGTCCCCCAGCTCCGAACGGATCCTGGCCGGATTGTGGGCGTAACGCTGCATCCTGAACCGCCAGAAAGAAATGCCCATATGTCCGACTGCCCAGCAACCAACGGGATGCAGCCGAGCAACATTCCCGCCGTGTCCACATAGCCTCCGATGAGTGCCTCGGCCCCACAGCCCGAGGGACTGAACCAGGGTGTCCATGCCAACAGGCCAGGCGCGCGGCGCATGAAAGATCCACATACTCAACTGCTTTCAATTGTCGCCCAAACAATCCCGGGGATATCCATAAACATGGAGTCGCAGCCGACCCGCAAACGCACAGGCGTTAACCGCTCGCCAAATAAATTGCGAACTGACGCAAAATCTATGAAGGGAAGAACGAGCGATCGCCGCAAAGCTGAATATGCCTACAAGGTCGTGAACCCTCGTTCCTGAAACAGCACCTACCCTACCACGGTATATCAAGAAAAGTTCCGTCGCGTGCCTGTTTCGTGTGTACCGTGTGTGCATAGGTTTCTGGGGGGGACTACATAGTGCATTTGCACTGCCGACAGTACGCTACTGGAAGACGCTGTAAGATGCGTGCTGCGCTACAGCACCGTCTTTACAGTACTTCGAGTGCTCCTACGCGCACGGCGGACCGCATGTATCACTTCTCCTTATTTCCTTCCTGCCGCACAATCCCCGTTGCACTAACCGATTACTTAATTTTAGTTCTACCTCGGCGCCAAATAAGGGCGCCACAATCTCGATCATTGAATATAGCCCAAGTCAAAGTACCTATCTCTAAAGTGAAATCTGAAGGGTTTGGCTCTACTTTTTGCGCCCAACTTGCCCTCAGCAATCAACGTGTAGCCTAGCTCTTTGGCTATCGTTTAGTATAACTTCCCCCGTACTCTTCAGGCCCACTCCAGTGTTCGAGCTGAATCGCTGTACCCATCACCCTCGCTAGCCTGAGCTATACCTCTCCTAAATACCTCTTTCTTTATCTCTATCCCCTCACGTCTCAACCGCGTCGGATTCGATCTTCCTCGTATCCAGACCGGCATTTCATTCCACGTTACGAACTGCGGCCTTACGACCCGCCCCTCAAGGGCCGACTCGCGGCGCTGTATAATCCTGCTCTCTGAACTACGAGCGACGATGTCCTCGGGATAATATCAACCTAACTATCCTCAGGATACTACACTCGGTTCCGAACACCATCGGTGCCTTGTTCCTCGGCATGGATTGTACTAAACTCGGCGCTGCAAGCAGGCTTGGGCCAGAGCTGTGCGGAGTACTTTTCAATACGCTCAATCATATTCAACAAAACATCATCTCGGCAACTCGCAATAGTCTACCCCTATGTACATAAACGGGCCCTGATCCAAAGTGCGCTGTTGAGAAATATTGGGGTGCTTCTTCCTTCTTTTCTGCTAAAGTAGTGTGCGACGAACTACCTATTCAGAACATGAAGCAATCTCCGACGTGTGCTGCCAAAATCATTCAATCACATGTTCGCGTTGCCTTCCTATACCTAAGAAACCTAGCTGTCGTTTCATCCAGCTTTCCGTTGATGACCAGTAGGTCTTCAACGTTAGTATCCATTTATAGATATAATCACCATGAGCTCGAGTCATTCAATTATTCTCCGCTACACTAGAATGATTCCGATTCCCTTCTCACCGTCGCTGTTCACAAAGTGAGCCATATTAAATAGACACTATCGTTGACATACGTAAGGCTTCCATCATTTCCAATCGGAGCTCACATACATGTAGGGAGAGCGGGTTTACGTTATTTGGAACCACCCTTGAGACACTCTCCTGAGGTCCGACCTGAGTGTGCTTGTTCAGTTATGTCAGACCCCATCGGTTTCCGAGCTATTAGTGTAGTTCGCTGTCCTAGCAAGACAATAGCCAACCTTGTGGCATGTGAAGCAGATCGTTGTTCGGATATCATTGGTTAACTACTTATCGAGAGGAGATCTAACTTTAAGATTGCCCGTTTCTATTCTCCATCGCATTTTCCGCCCCATCTGACGCGGATTTTTATGCGACATACTCTTATAGTTCAAGACAAGCCCAAAACCTCACCCTGCACATTTTTGTTTGTTCATCCGTGTAGGAAGTTGACGACGTCAACATCTTTAAGAACACCCACGACTCGAGTCAAGCTACCCATCTTTGGGAGCAGGAGACCTTCTTGAAAACAGCACCTCTGCGAACGGTGAACTAAACACTTTCTCCGCCTTTTCCCGTGCTGATGTTTCGAATGAATATTTATCTCTACCTGTTTCTTCCATCATCATCAGTTTTAGACCTCCGCAGACTTTCAGTTCGGAGTTGTGCTTGAGGAAAGATGCTGCGAACGTAGAGTTTCCAGGAAAAGGCAAGAGCATTGGAGCAACGTTACGAAATGGAGGCGAATATATCTAATAAAGTATCTTCTCAATGTACACCTGACCGATTCCGTCTCTCTTGAAGCTATCCTTTGATTCAATAGACACCATAGGCGGCGGATAGCTTGAGCTTCGCCGGCTTTACCCTTCTCCCTTAAGTGAGTACATTTTGGTTCCAGGCAGAGCACTATCGTGGTTCAGTGCTATTCGCGCGACCTCTGCCAGGATATCAGGTCCACTCTGAAGCACTCTAAACTTCATCAGCAGTTTCGACCTGGCGAGGAGTATGTGCGCTTTCTTGTGTTCTCACCTTAGTTTAATAGCTGGGCGCCTGCTCCTAGACTTGGACACATAGGTAGAGGCAGAACTGCCCTTACGTACCTTGCACAACTTGCATCTTCGCATTCTCCGGGAGTCCTGCGATATGAGCTCCGTTACCCAATCCGGGGCAAACCCATCAAAAGTTGCAGCCACTTTACCGAAGCTCTTGCTGAGAAACCACCAGCGTGTTGCGGTTTCCATGCGAAAGAATGCCAAAAACGATTCTTTGACCTCACTCTCGATAGCTACTTCAGGAATACTGATTTACACTATCGGAAGGTAACGAGGCTCATGGAATAATCACGTCCCTACGATCTGCCCGTCTCTTCAGATGGTGAAGCATTCGAGTTCATCGCGCTTCAATAACTCAGGCATTGTGAATCTTGACGTTTTTTCTTATGTCGTCCTTGTTTTTATCCCTGTCCGTCTAGTACGGTGTAAGAATCGTCCCTTCGCGGCGAAAACCTCCCATTGAGGGAAGCGTAGAGTGTAATGCAGCTCAGTCATGACTTCACGCTCGAGCGATCCAGTAAAAATTCCATTCGTTGAAAGTATCTCCACAGCCCAGCTGCGTATACTTTACTGTCTTCATGCCGTCTACGAACACGTTGGACATCTCCGTAGGCATACATCAATGAAAATTGGGTTTAAAGCTCCGTTTTTTCCCATCTATGACGAGGGATATCAATCTGAGGATATTCTACACATGCCCCGAACAAACAGGAATTCAGAATCCATGACAAAGCTGCCCAGCCATTTTGCAAAAACCGCTCGTTCTGACTGCGAAAGATACGTTGCGAAATAGGCAGAAAGCTGGATGATCGTCACTCCTCTGCGCTCAACGAGTGGTCGACCTAATGTCACGGCCAAGCAATCTAGCATACTGAGCACAGATGGTACTTCCCACCACATGGCGCTCTTGTTCACAAGCTGTGGTCACGAGAGCTCATGCGGATCTTGGTAATCTAGCTGTCACGAGCCCTACCTAGTCCTGTACACCGAGATCATACGGTTCAACACGGCTAGAACCGTCGAAGCGCTCGTCGAACCTATTGATACGCGTGGATGGGCCGAGCAAGGGCTCGTCGAACTGTTAAAAGATACCTGATGTTGTTAGATAATGGTTTTTCTTGGTATAGAAATGTTCTGCGAACGACTAACACAACCTGGTTGTATGTGAGTAGAACTACGAGCAGACCCTACCTAAAACATTTCGTATGCAGTGCGTAGCGTAACACATCGCCTAATGCAGAGAGGAGAAGTGGATTTCTTTATCGGAACGATTGCCTGCGCACGAACAGCAGCTTCCAGATATTCCTCAACCCTTTGCGACATTTTCCAGTGATGTAAAACATACGTTTTCAGGATATCTTTGGCCAGCTTGAACAAAAGTTTGCACCACCGAAATAGTTTCGAGTACTATTTGCACGAATGCGGCCCAAATGTGCATCGTTAGCAAATATGCATTACTGCAAAGTGTACGAATTTATTCTTACTCTCCGGCGCAGCGTACTACTCTCAATCCAGAGATGTGACCACGAGAAACTCGGTATCAGCTCCTGACTAAGTACCATGCCGCTGAGGTTCGTCAGGTCGTATACGACAATATGTTGTACGCACAACAGCAGCACATCGCAGATAGTCTCCATAGGTAAGGATTTGCGACGTGATCTCTACAACTGTGAGAGTATTCGTGAATCCCCAATCTGTGTTGGTGCATTGACAGATTTGGTCCGGACCCTAAACAATTAGGTGTCATGAACTATCTGCCATAGATATACTGCGATACTTTATGCTAAAGACCGAAGACTCATATCAAAATTGAGTCTGCAGTCCATCTACCACACTGCTGTCGGACGTGCGAGGCATCGTTCTGCGAAATTTAGACATTCAAAGAGATCTTCGATAACCTTTTCTTCTTCTACCATCGTGGACTAGGACAGGTTATCAGTGTCTGCACTGTTAAAACCAGACCACGCCGTCTGTATGAAACCGAAAAAAAAACATTAATTTTCACGCATTTCATACGAACCCAAGGTATAAGTTGTATTGATGGTAGTCCACACCCTCGCCGCAGTATTCCAGGTTCACTGCAAGCTGTCAAAGATGTAAACAACTGAACATGTACGACGCTTCTCCTTATACAGCAGTACTATGGCACGGAACCCCTTTTCTAAACTACACCGCCACCTTCAGGTCGTGCAGTAAGTCCTCTCGTATTATCAACTGGACATCTGGTTGTATATGAGGCGGACTGCAAAGCCGACGTATCAAATAGTTCGAATTTTTATAACCTCATCCCATGTTCAAGCGACGCCCCCTGGCTTGGACAGTGCGGACAGATTCCAGCTGTCAGACCTTACCAACACCGGAAACAATGATTCCACGAAATTTCCTAACGAGTCCCCAGGAATCCGATACTCTGCCCGCCGCTTCCAAGTATCCTCGCATTATCTGGATCCCCTATTCATACTCGAGCTTACTTCGTTATCTCAGACCCCAAGTGTTGATAGACATTTGGTACCAACTGGACGGCATGGTTAGTCTCAGAAACCGTCACAAATTTCAACAAATCCATAGTTATCGTCAAAAATACCACTAGTGTTCTTTGCATATCGGAGCTTGCGAACGGTGCGGGGACTATTTCACTGCAACGAGAAACCCTAAGGCGGGAAAAATTCAGAAACTGCCTGCGCAATAAGAGCCGTAATTGGTGCTTAGGGCTTCAGGCCACTGATGAATCAGTCGGCCAGTTTCGAATCCGATGCTGCTACCGAACTCATCATACTCGTGGATGGCGAGAGTCATGGTTTCACAACCAAAACAAACCAAGATACATCTACCCTGGTCATTGAAATGAAGAGAACAGTCCGGACTCCCTCCACGGTCCCACTGGCAATGAATTGCTTCATGTGTGCGAAGCCTTGGCAGCCCACTGGTCCAGTAAACGAGGTTGTAGCTGAGAGTTTGTACCGTTCTTCGTTGATTCCATGCCGAAACTTCATGGGATTGTTCCCGCATCTCCCTCGGAAATGTGTTCTTGTGGGGCCACATAAAGATTTATCGAATACGTAATTCGAAACGACGAGCAAATGTGAGATCTTAAGGGTTTACGAGGTTCTGATCCTGATGACAAGATGTTACTTCAGCAATCATGACACTTTGGATAGCAACATCACCAGCAGCAAACATTCACCGTCTGCTTCGTTTGGTGGCATCATGGCTCGCAACTATTTCAGACGAACCCATATCTGCATTGGTTTTGCCATTGCCGAAAGTAGCGTTGAAACTATGAAGCCGAGTTGGAACCTAGGCAAAGATTTTGTTCGTGCAAGGAATGACCACCGGACTAGATAATTCATTCCATCTCTGCGCATGTACGTTGAGTAGAGGATGGCAAAGTAGTATGTGCTAGCGGGCAGCTGGATTCCTATCGACATTCGACATTATTTGTCACTCGACTGTAGGCCGGAAAGCGGATGTGAGCAGTGGTCGGCTTGTTGCGGCGGTAATGGCACTGTGATTCATCTTGCGCCGAACTTTCCAGCGGATGACAGTAACTACCAACCGGTTCAGAGCAGCTATGAACAACGCACACCAGTGCTGACTTGTACTCCAAATCGTCCCAGACGTCGGAACGTGCTTCGCAAAACTCGCCCCGGAGTCTGCTGTTATTGGGAACGTAGCTAAACAGATGTACCCTGCTGATTACGTTTCAGGACCGTACATAGCTGAGAAGGATTCCCATGTCACGATGTTCACTGGTAAACCTGACCTCATGGCCGTGACGTCAATCGATCGAGATAGACACCGCTTCGTCGTCTCTATTGGGTGTCCACGATGTAAACCGTGACAGGTGGAGGTCTTCTGAAAGAGCACTCACTTTGAGAGCGTTGAAATTGCTCCTCCGAGAGTATGAGAAAAGCAAGACTGAGCATGCTCTCAAGCTGAGAAGCACAGCCACTTTCGTTGGAATTACCGCAGGTTCGCAAAGAACTTCCAGGTTCCAGACTGGACGATGGCAGTCAACATGCCTCTTCTGCCTTTCTGTATTGCTAGCTCCCGTACATTGTATCGAGATGTCAGGATAGCAGAAAATTGACTCTGGATGATTGCTGCTACCAATTCGGAGATGAGATCATTGACAGCGACATGGATGGAGCTGCATAGAGTCGCAGAAGGTCTGTAGTTCAAACCTTGAATGACGACATAGACTTTCGGAATGGATTTGGAGTCTGTATGACCCCCATGGACCGCAAACGTCTGCGGTCTACCGGAATGTCATCACCCATGGCTCACCCGTCCAGCTGCTCGTTACAGAAGAACATGACGTAAACGAAATATACATATTCAGGATTATTCCAAAATATTTGCAGTGTCGTCAGCGTTGGTGACCCTCAAACTGCCAAATATTGTGTGAAGGTGTATTTTCTGAAAGTGCATGGTTTCGCGTACGAAGGAAAGCACTGCAAAGAGTCTGTCTTTGTCGAGTTACTTGAGGAAAGAAGAAGTTTGAATCTGCTATTGCTGACCTGTTTTAGTTGGCACTCTAATGATTACTTACAAATTTCTATGAAAACTTGACAAGGTTCTATAGCCCCACATGTTTCTATTCTCACCGTATTATTTGCCCTGTCTCATTATTTCCCTATTGCCTGTTGTGCATTTTGCCTCATATGACGCGGATTCGACTCATATGAGACGGACTTGTACGCTACTTACTTTTATAGTTCCAGACATCCGTGGGACCCCGCCTTGTACTTTTTGGTTTGTTTATCCGGGCAAAAGGCTGGCAGAGCCAAACATTTCAAGAGCACCAACATTTCGAGTCAAAGGACCAGTCTTTCCAAATAAAAAGCCTTCGCAAAAACAGCACCTTTCTTGACACGGTACACAACACTTTCTACACCTCTTTCAATTATGATGGTCTGACTACATCTTCACCTTCACCTGTTTCTTCCGCAGACACTAGTTTTGGAACTCTACAAATTGTTAGATCATAGTTGTGCATGAGGGAAGATGCTGCCAATGTAACGTTTCTTGAAAAAGGCAAGAGCAATGCAGCAATGTTAGAAAACTTAGGTGAAGATATCTAATAAACCGTCTTTTTACAGTACGTATAACCGATTCTCTCTCACATGAGGCGAACGCCCGCCTCTGACGGTGCTGTCTCCTGGTACAATAGACACCACAAAATACCTCTTTGGGAGGAACTACAGTATACTTTGTTCTGTTGTAGTGGGGTTGTTGAAGATACCCTGAAACACAATCATCCGGAACTTTTCCAGTCCTTCGAATAGTAATTCAAAACGCAAAGGCGTTTATAGGTAACCAGCTCGCGGACAGAACTTCTCCCAGTCATGAGATGACTGCTGAACTAACTTGTTGAGTTTAGAAATGGTTGTGCAAAATTCTCTACTTATACACGAAACGAGCATAAGGTGAACAGTAGTGGTACTACATCGTGAAAATCTAATAAAACATCGAAGGTTCAATTCATATACTGCAATCATGGTTTTGCTCTCATATAAGGCAAAACTCACCGTGCAACAGACACTTTTCGGCGGTGGGAACTAACACAAAACACAGATCACCGGGCACCGAATCCTTTCCACAACCACAGGTCACGCTCAAAGCTTTGCTGACACTCGTAGTAGTCAGTCAATTCAAGAGTCGTGTGAATTGCACCGCTGATAAACATCATACACTATAAAACTGATGTAATTTGGAAGAGAGGGAATGATAAGATTGAAGTGCAGCTCGAAAGGGAGAGCTGTTATTGAAATAATTAAGGAACGATTCAATGCAAACCACTAGATAGATGACTACAGTGCATGCTGTATGGATGCGT
>JAUKWC010025432.1:0-18432 GCA_032356245.1 Endocladia muricata | reverse complement strand
ACGTCTCGCCACTCTTCAACGACACCACCCATCCCGCCCAGCACCCCTTCCAGTTTACACACCTCACCACACCATCACCCGCACTCTCTCACTCTCTCCACCTTCAACAGCCCGCACCCCCCGCATCGCATCGCACATCGCACTTCTCGGACACTCTTCAACGACGCCTCCTATCCAGCTCACAATATTTGCGCCCGTGCGAATACCGTTTTGAATACGCACTGCCTACCTGTGCACGCCTTTGCATCACAAGGAAAAACTGTCGCTCAATACTTTCTGTTGACGTTAGGGCAACATTGCACATTTGACGTGGTGGCGTCTCGTGTCGCTGGGGTTTAAGTCGGGCCTGTGGCAGGTTCTTGCATTCCAAAGTTTCGCTGCCGTGCCTTCAAAATACCCTAGATGAAATTACCCTAGACCGTACGAAATTTCGAAAACCTTTCAATAACGGATATTGCCGTATCATTACTTTTCGATTCCCACCTCTTGTGGTAATACCCGTCAGCGAACGCATGATGGTCTCTTGTCGACACAGCGAATAGCGTGCGTGTTTGTCGAATGGCAGGCCCCATCTTCGAACATGACCACTCCCGCGTGCACGAGAATGGCACTAGGTTTCGTGAACGCGGGATTGCTCGCGACCAAACCTACCGTCTTGTACTTAGTGAAAACAAGAGGAAAGCTCCACCCGTAGAACAGATCCTATCTCTCCGTTCTCTCACTCCTCCCGCCATCCCTTCTCCTTGCAGCCATCCTTGGCAGCCCTCAATATGCGCTGCAAATAGCGGCACTGCGCCTACTCGTCTTCCGATGCATACTCCCTTTCCGAACACGAGGAACAGTGTGACTCCCGAACACACCAACCGGCCGAGCTCGTACCTACTCCTCCCCAAGGTTCACCCGCTCCAGAACCTCCTGTCCACTACGACGATAACGTCCTTTCTGATGAGTCTCCGGCGCCTCTGCTTCCCTTGCTCTCATTCCTGTGTCGCCCTGATGCAGAACCGACCACAAGTAAGACCGACCTCCTCATACAATCTATTGCAGTTTCTTTTGCCGAAGTAGGGAGGACTGCCGGCCTGCGCACCGTTGACAACATCATCTCTATCCTCAGGGATCCCGACTTCTCTCCCGCGCGCTGTGGAGACCGCATTCGCACCTCGCAAGAGTGTCGCTCCCTCACACTCGCTGTTGTCGAGAAGGACCTTCACCATCAGGGCTTCTCCGCAACTCGTGTGTTGTATCACAGCAGTACGTCCTTCGGAACTGCCTACTTTCGGGATCCTGCCGAGATCCTGCGAAAGCAAGTAGCGCAAGCTAACACAGAGTCCTGCTACTTCCGCCGTTGTGGTGATCCACCGCAGAGCGACACGCATCTCTTTGCGCATCTCCTGCAGACTGACGTCCACCGACGAGTTTGTCAAGACCTCAAGGAAGATGGCATGAGTAGCGAGCTCGAGGGTGTCATCTGGGACACCGGGCCGTCAGGGACCCACTCGTTTGTAGGTTGCATACAGATCTATACGGATAAATCCGCCACTACACTTAAGAATGGCGCCCTCGTTGCCTATCCCGTCCGTCTCACTCTCAACTTCACTGCCACTTTCCGCCGACGCTGCATAATGTTCCGGCACACCGTCGTTGACTATCTCCCTGTCCAGCTGGTCCGCACCGTGGACAACAGGGACTTTGATGTCCTTCCACCTTCCCCGACTACTCGTGCACCATACACCAAAAACTCCGTACTACACTCCCCCCTGCACTCTCTGCTATCGCCTCCGTATCAAAAGGCCCTAGTACGCTTCACACGCTCAAATGCCTACCATCGTCTCTGGAAATGTCACCCAGTCGTCATCAGGTACTGTTGCGACATACTCGAGGCGAAGGACATCATCGGCACTCGATCAGGCACAAAAACAAGTGAGCTCTGCCCCCGTTGCTAAGTACCCTCAAATCTCCTCACTTCGTCCGCCTCATTCCCGCCGCGTACCACGGAGTACACCATCCTTCTTCGTAGAAAAGTGGCCGTCCTCGAGGCCGATACCGCTGCTCATGCATTACCGGGCAGGCCCGCTCAGGCACGAGCTGCCACCACACAGGGCCAACGAACACTCGCCACCTCCTGTCTCCGGAGGTTGCCATCCTTTCTGGAAACATGCCCCATGCTTCCGTCCAACTCTCATCTCGACGTGCATTCCACTTTCGGTTTCGAACCGCTGCACAACTGCCACCTCGGCATCTCCAAGCTAATGAGGACCTGCGTACTTCTTAGGCTCGACTCCCCCGTCCTATTCACAGCGCAAGCTTCCGCCGAAACCAGTCGGAAACAGTTCAGAACCATCCGCACAACTCTCCTTCGTGGTGTCAACATGGTTCTGGCTGCCATTCAGAGGGACTTCTATGTTCCCAGCCTACACGTTTGCTTCTCCGCCTCCGAAAAAGGCAGTCGCCTGAACGAACTTTACACAAATGAAGGAGTCCGTGGCATGGTGGAGGCCAAACACTACAAGTCCGTTGACATAGTCTTTCCAATTATAACAGGAATCATACACGGTTGCTGTGATGAAGCTGACTCCGCGCCCCTCGTATCTGTTTGCGCTCAGTACTCCGACATTCTAACACTCAGCTCGAGACAGGGACTAAAGAAGCACTGGAGCTTCGCCGAGGTTCTTAAGCTAGAGGACCGTGTCAAGAAGTTTAAAGCCTTCATGCTCCACATCTTTGTGGACCACCACCCCACCAGGCTCAAGACCCTCAAGTTTTATCTCCTCACCCACCTTACAGATGACATCCGCAACTTTAGAGGCCTATAATACCTAGATGCCGGTGTTTATGAACACGCTCACACTGCATTCAAGCAAGACTACCGCCGCACCTCCAAGCGAAGGGCAACAGCCATGGACGAAACCGTCCGCCGACTCCAGCACTCCGAAAACCTTGCTGTCGTTCGAACGCAGCTCGGCTCCGTCTCCCAATCCTGTCGCCTCACAACCGTGCATAGGAACCCAAACGACAGGCACGGGGCCGGTCTTGTCAGGGAAGGCTTCAGAAATTACCCCCGCAAACTCACTCACTGGAGAACCCTCGCCATGCCGCTTCTTGGAAACGAAGAACGCCGCCTCAACGCTGCGATGCTCCAATCGCTACGCGGAGAAGCTCCCGACGTCTACATCGATCTTCTTGTCTAGCTTGGTGACCGGGGCACCATTGTGTTGCTGGATCTTATCCGCGCGGAGCTTCTCGAGCAGCATTCAGTCCACACATGTGACACTCTCCAAACTACTATCGTCAAAAGTGGTTACGTTCTCGGCGAACCCCGTCCTTCCGTCAACGACTATGATCCCGACCTGAATGCCATTCGACTTGACCTAATGCAGAAAAATGTCATTCAGCCCGTTGATGCAAAGAGCAGCTTCGGCCCGATGAAACGGCAGCGATTCAGCTTCGTGCTCCTGGTCGCTGACGACGAAGAAGACACTGACGCTGTATGGGTGGCCCAGGTTCTGTCTCTCTTCCGTATGCATGGCCGTGGATTAATGCAACCTACCGAGTATGCCTTCACTCGGTACATGGATTATATTCCACCAACCGACGCTGTCGATGACACTCTGCAATGCATTTGCTTGCGGTGGTCTACAGATGAGAATATAAATCGCATAGAAAATCCGATCCTGCTCCCAGAGATGCAGCGACGAGGGCGTCAAGCTCCTGCTTCTCCCTGGTTTGGCATATGCAAGGCCTCTGCCATCACTGGGACAGCTCACGTGGTGCGGTCAAATTTCCACAACCCCCCTTTCACTCCGCAGCTCTACTGGCTCTACCATCGCCTCTACATAAACAGGTTCTACAGAAACCTCGATGCACGGCCGGTCCTACCAGAACCCTCCCCTCCAACGAACACGCCATTCTGTCTGCACTAGAGTTAACCACACGAGAAAACTACAATCCGTTTAGTGAGCTGCCAATATACAAGTACGGTTTCCGCGATTCTCTCTCATCTGTGCGTCGCCAGTTGCTCGTCCTCTGCTCCAACAAAAGCGCGCGGGAGAGAATCCAAAGTTGTCGCGGGAATCCGTGACAGGCCAGACGCGCCATTGCGAAGTTCATACGGTCCCTTGCTTGAGTCTGCACGTGCAACGTAGCAATTGACAACACCGTCAAGCATAATGGAGATGTTGTCCTAAAACCACATCATTCGTACCGCCACATAAAATTTGTTTTCTGGACGCCCTGCACCACGTATGTGGCTAGTCCAGTGGCGCCCGCTAACAAATCCTCGCCATCCTCTTCACGAGACCGTTCCATCTCCTCGTTCACAGACTCACACAACCCCCCATTAACAGTAGAACCATACCGAGACATCTCTTGCTGAACAATGCGGCATAAAACGCTGCAAACGCTACATAGTATTTGCGCGGTTGCCAAGGGCAGGTACTTGGAAAACGTCGGGCTGCAAGTGCGTTGGAGTTTGCCGCCACGGCCCTCACCATGCAGCAGGCAGGATACCACTGTTGCCAGCCAGGCGTCCAGTCGTGCGAGTTGGATGATAGATCTGTACGCGGACGTCCCATCTTGTTGAGCATGGTAACCTCGGAACAAGTGAAGGACATGTCTCCCCGAAGAATTTCAAGACAGTACGTCACCTTCGTCAAGATCAGACAGCTCCTTTGGTACAGAGTAATCACCGTACGCTAGACTCTCGATCTTGTTGAGTCGCCACCATGAGAAGTCTCGGGTTCCTCGCTCCCCTTCTGAACCCATCAGCTTCACCCGCGCTTCAAGTGCCTAGGATGAGCGCTCCGCTCGCTCGCTGTCGACTACCAACGTGCTCTTCCGTGACATCAAGAAGTAATACCCCAGGCAATGGAACAGCTTGTCCCTAGCGTTTCTCTTCTGCGCGGTCATCACGTCACAGATTGTCTGCCCCATTCTTGCACATAGAGCATGGTCCGCTGAAACAGCCTCCTCGCACTCGCGGCGGGACTCGGCGTCTAAAAACAAGGATGAACAGTTCCCGGTGCCAAGCTCTGCACGCACCATCCGAACCAGAGCCGTCGCCTCATCGTAGTAGGAACGCGTATAGTACTGCTTACGATTGGCAAGTAGCATCGGTGGAATCGGCACAACACCCTCCAGGCAGTCCGCGGAAAACTCCCCGGCCATGCACGGCTCAGTGCGACCCGCCCGGTTCCGGACTGGAACAGAACTTGTTGGGGGCAGCTCAGCAGTCTTGCGGTGCCACCATGGCAGAATCCGCTTTTCGATGATCTTTGCAACACCAATATACTTCGCCCACACTTGTGTCACACGCTTGCGATTCTGACCACGTCTAGTTCCGGCACGCGGTGTGGCCTGCTGGGTGCGACCAGAAATCCCGCTAGCAACGCGTAGGCTCCCGTTCTCCTGCTTCACATCCTTGAATTCGACTTGTAGTCGCAGGAACTCGGAAAGCGTTGGCCTAGACGTCACTCACACCTCCAGAAGCTCTTGGTCAGCCTGCCGTACCTTCTCCTTGTAATCGTTGACCCTCATATTGAGACCAGCAGTCTCTTGCCCCTGCGCCCCGACCTTGTTCGTCTGGTCAGCATGCATCGTTTATAGCTCTTCCAACTGCTCACGCGAAATCGATTGTGAGCGAGCTCCAGCGGAAGTCTCAGCCCTCGTCCCGGACGGCATGGGCGGAGTTGGAGACAAACAGTGTCTCACCCCCGATGCACCAGGAGTACGCAGGCCCCCACGATGAGTTTTACCTACTCAACCGCAGATGTGACACCGCGCAGAGGCGGCAATTTCCGGCGCGTGGACGCGCAGAGTGGAAGCGATTCCGGGCCGGACGGTGAAGCTAGCTGTGCCCGAGCTGCAGTCAGATTGAATAGACTCACGACAAGGAGGCATCTGGTTGGCGGCACGCCCTGGTGGAACTGCGAGTATTTTAGTAGCACCGTGAGTCGCCAGAACAATGGCACCATCCGCTCTTGTTCACTTTCTGGACCAAACAGAGACGGCGCCGGCGTTGTATGGGGCCGCACAACCTCCGTTAACCTGCCTGCCGGGTGGCACTGAGTTGCATTAACCTCGCGGCTCGGTGCAGTCACAGCGACAGGCGCAGCCGGGGCATCACTCGCCCTCTCGCGCTGCTCGTGGGTGCGCTTGCGAGATCGTTGCATTGGAACAGCCCGTGTCGTCCTTCTGGCCGGCGGAGCCTTCGATGTAGAGCTGCACCAAAGGCAGGATAGGACAGACAGATGCTCAATGAGAAGAACAAGTTCGAAAACTACGTCGCAGTTGTTGTGAACTGAGCAGTACAAGTGCCAGCCAGCAACTACCACTGGTAGTGGGGCCCGTGTAAAGTCATGCATACGCGGAGAGTGCCTCCCGACGTTTGAAGTATCATAAATGTCAACGGCAGGACGAGAAGCAGGGGACGACGGCCCGCAAATGATCATTCCAAAAAGTACTTAAAACTTAGACTAGGCGGGTGTCACTAGTGACAGGGGCTGAGATCTGTACATGTGAAAATACATGGGCAGATGGATGTTGTATTTCAGATACGATTTCGCACATCCATCTACACATATGTCTTCACATGTGTAGATCCGAGCCCCGGTCACTAGTGGCACCCTCCTACTCTGAACTTTCATTACTTCTCGAACCTCTCATTCCTGTTATAGCGGCCCTAAAATCGGCCACCTTTCTGGGCAAGCCTTCTTGTGCCCGAGCCCAAGTCCTTCACTATAGTGTGGCTTGCTCGCCCGGAACTGGCTCTCGAACCGGCATGTAGTGTTTAATTTTGTTTCTCTGCACACTATTTTGGAAGATCCTATCGTGCACTTAGAACCTAAACTTATCCCCGAAGTTTGTAAACAGCTCCTCGCTCTTGACAATTTCACGCGTCGCACGGATCGTAATGATGTTCAGTGAGCGTAGAGATTTCTGCGACTATTCCCCTCGATCCTCGTCAAACTCCACGTTTGTGTCTCGCGATCTAGAAGTACCTCTATTTCGCTCCTCTCCATCCCCACACAAGTACCGGTCGTTATACGCAAACCCGGCCACACGAAATGGTGCCGGTACAATGTACAACTTATGTCTCGGACCTTCACGGGACTCCGCCTGCCTTTCCACGAGAAGAGGTACCGGGTTGAAACGTTCTTAGTCTACCCCCAAAATTGCATCTCCGTAGACTTTCGTCTTCTCCCACGCGTGCTCACGCAAGTCTGCGTATAGAAACGTCCCATAGAAGGGGAGGATCATCTCTCCTTTCGTGACAACCCGGTCCACAAGCACCCCGACTCCCATACCTTTGTACTTCACGGCCGACGGACGCACTACCATACGCCTTGCTATCGCTTCCGCCGCCCGTAATGTGAGCAGGCCTTGCGTGTCCAGCAGGGCGTGGTACTTCGCCGGCCAGTTGTATACGGACGCCCGTGAATAGCGCAGGGAAAGCATGGGATCCTCTGCGTAGCTCGCAGTAAACCGGACCATGTAGTCCGCGTTTGTGTTTCCGGAAATGGGTGCGGGCGTCCACTGGGTGGAGTAGCCCAGTAAACCGTCCACCCGTACTGCGCAATTTCGAAAGCCACGAAACGATGACTTCTGTGGCATTCCGAAACGAGGAGGTCGTGCAGTACGGCGGTTTTTTGCATGGACGTGGACTTCCAAAAAAAACGTTATTTTGAACTGCTGCGTCCAGTGAATGCCTGCATCCACTACCCGCAGTTAATTTCCAAGTAAAGGATTCAGCTCGTACTGCGAATTGTGCATTACACTGCAGTTCCACATCACACCTTACGTACCTCAATGTTATATGATGACGTTTAGCCTGCCTCACGTGGATAGGCTTACTTTGGACCCTTCATACTCTGAATTGCTTTCCAACGGATTTCGTGCCACTGCACCGAATATCGCTACGCGCAATATGCGCCATCTGTGGCTCTAGGAAACTGAGAATTATGCGCGGAGATGTTCGGGTGCACTGGCTCACCTCCGATTCCTGCCGACGTTAACTGCCACGAGATGATGTATGAAACTCTGCGCTCATTTCTTGGCCAGTACTGTAAACGAAGTGCAACGCAAACAAGGACTAGCGTGTAATCCGCGTAAGATGTGGCACATTGAACGAGTGCTGCTGGACGTCGTCAGTTTAGTGCGTTCAGAACATATGACATGTAAGGATACGGCGGGACTGAAACGTCGTGGTTCTGTCCTTCCCGATGCGTTCGTGTAGCAGAGCCTGCTTTGTGCATCGTCCTGTCACTGGTTAACTATGCGCGCACGAATTTATAGATCTGGCACCCCGTGGTTTGCGCCGAAGTTTTGCCAATTGCAGCGCAACGCTGCGGCGTAAAGTCGAGTCGGCATCCTTTTACACGGAATGATTCTCTTCCTACGCTGTACGGCTACCTATCCTGAGAAGCATGTGGGAAGTACAGACGCCAACCCTTCAGTCCACCCTTGCCGTAGCCGTGCTACAGTTGAACCGTGCACAACGGGTGGCACACACTTCCTGTGCTAAACAGGTCTTACATGTACCACACGAAGCGTAGAAACAAACTGAACCTCGAGTCGACGTGAGATAGAGGTTGTAAACGTGTATTTCGCGGCGGCTCAAAGTAAGTAATTTATAAGATCGGTGCGGTATCATTGGTGACAGGGGTTGAGATCTACCCATGTGAAAATACAAGGGCAGATGGATATTGGTTTTCAGATTAAATTTCGCACATCCATCTGCTCATGTGTTTTCACATGTGTAGATCTCAGCCCCTGTCACTAGTGACACCCTCCTAGTCTGAATTGGCAGTAATTCTCAAACCTCTTTTTCCTGCTGTAGCGGCTCCAAAATCGCCAATTTTTCTAGACGACCTTCCTTGCGGCTGAGCCCAAGTCTTTCTCAGCCCCTTTATTGTGGGCTGCTCTCCAGGAAATGGTTCTCAAACTGGCATGTAGTGTTCGTGCTTGTTTCCATTTAGACTATTCAGCCTCTTCTTCGTGTAGCTACTTAATCTTCCTCACTACTTGTCAGAACGGCAATCAATTCCTCGGGGTCATCGCATTCGAAACCAACCCCTCTATGACTGATCTCCTCTACCCTGCTACTCCCGCCCGTGTGCAAGTTTAAAACCCCAACCATGTCTGCGTCGTCCCCACCGTCCGGCTCCTCACCTCTTCATCACTTCGACGACAAACACGGGGCATCTCACTGGCCGGGAACTTCGGTAATCCGCTCAATGCGTAGAACACCTGTTCCGGCACACCTTTACCTTCCAGCGTGAAGTACACATGGTACCGTACCGTCAACTCATCCGCAATGCGGTCGTAATACCAGGCTGCGGCGTGTGTGAGATGCCCATGCCCGAAAAAGACAGACTTGGGCGGCACAATGATCCTCTTCATCTTGAACAACGTCGCCGCTGCCACCTGCTCGCTCTCCTCCCCGTATACAAAGACGTGTGAATAGTCACGCACCCACAACGGGAAGCCCACTGGCCTGCTCCCGATTGCGAAAAAGCCCAGAGTCTCTGCTTTCAATGACTCGTCATCGTCATTGTCTGGCGCCTGGCGTGGGCAGTCTTTCCCAGTAACCAAAAACCAACCGCCCGTCTTAGGTATGAACAGCTTCCTCCCGGACATCTTCCTCAGGCCAACGTAGGCAGCAAGCTGACGCACCCACGCGTCCAGCTGCGCACGCCTTCGCCAAGCCCACACCAGATGCGCCCTCAATTCGCAGGGTTTCACCACCAGGCTCCGTGTACTAGAATAGCGGGCGACTCCCACCTCCCGGTTTGCCGCGTCCCCTTCGTCTTCCCCCTCGTTGAGAATCGGGTTCCACCAGGTCTCATTCGGCCCCTGTTCCACTGCATTCTTCCCGTTGAATGTGCCCGAAATGAACGAAAACAACCCTTCATCGGGGGAAGGCTTCCAGCTGGGCGTCAACATTAGGGGCTCGAGGCTTCCGCGCGGAATGCGGCTCGAGTTAGCGAAGTTCTCAAGGCACGTGCAGCCGAGGTCCTGAAGCTCACCTTGTCGCCTCTCAGAGTAGGCATATCTTCTGCGACAATTTTCAACCCCGTCTGCTACGTCCCTCCAGAAGCGAGTCTGAGGCCGGTTGTTCTTCTAGATGTCCAGACCCACATCGATGCCGTGAAGCTCGGTAAAGTACACGTAGCTCCGCGTGAAGAACTGAAGCCGATGCATGGCTCCGATGTCCCTGATAAAGAGTTATAAGCGCGCCCGGTGCTCAAGGGGCATGTGGATGGGATGCAGCCAGGGCATGAGACGTGGGTCCATCACCATCCAAAGCCGCAACTCCTTTTCTTCGTGATCTGGCGGGCCAACGTTTGCCAGATTCTCCCAAGTGTAGGATGTTTCTTCAAACACCACGGTCCTGCCCGCAGTGCCGACCGGCAGCTGGTTCGGAACCTTGTCGTCGAGCATTTGCGGCACACCTTCATGTTGGCCCGTGTTTTCCTCGGCCACCTCGCTATTCTCAGCGACTCTTCCTCTCGACTTCCTCACTGCCCTTTTCACTCCACTAGACTTCCCCGACTGCACAATCTCCACAAGTCGAGGCGTTGACCGTGACGAGCGTGCAGCCGTTGTCTCCCTGGCAAGCGCTTTTGTCGCGGGCATCAGTGCTAGGGCCTTCCGGCCACAGACTGCAGGGTCGAGTTCAGTCCCGTGGGAAACAGGAGCACGCCGGGCAGAGTGGTGTGTAGAAGGCACAGTAGCTTGGGTCGTCACGCGAGCCGGCGCTGCGTGCTTGCTGAGCCTAGCAGCAAAGTTCTCAGTTACCCTATTCGCGAAGCGCGTAGCACGCGCCTTGTTGCGCTTCTCCAGATATTCTACAGAGTTGTTGTCTTTCTTGGTGAGGAGGTTCATGTGGTTCAGATTGACCTCCTTGACGGAATTTCTGAGGAGTTTCGATTGAGCATTATCTGTCCCCAGAAACTCTTCATAACTAAGGCCCTTCCCCTTGCCATACTTCAAAATCAAGTCTACGCAGACTTGCAAAATCTGTTGCGCGCACACGCAGAAAGCTTCAGATTCAAAATTTCCGTCGCGGTCCTCGTCGTTGAATGCCCGCGACGCGGAAGTGATGAAAAGAGCTACGCTCTGAGGGCTCTCTGACCAAATATGCTGACCATCAAAGTGGGTGATGCTGAGCTTCGTAGAGGTCCAGGCGTCGACGGTCACGTCGCGCAGCACTTTCACCAGGCCTCAGTCTCGGGGAAAAATCTTAGCCACGCGTACGTAACGGCAGTAGGCAGACAGGCCGATTGCTGGGACCAGAATGGCCTTCATCATTGCTTCCCCAGCTCCCTTGCGACCCAATGCCAGTGGGACCATGTCGTTCTTCACGGCGAAAGCCTGCATGAAGTGGACAACACTCATGAGTTAGTGGAAGAACGACTTGCCGGCGAGTGCTAGTCCGGTGGCGGTGTTCTGCTGCGACGCGTCGGACATGGTTGTCGTATCCATCATGTCCCAAGCTTCCTTTTAGCGGATGAGACGCACGCGTAGGCGCCCTTGAGCCCATGCCGTGGCGTCCTTTCCCGCTTTCAGGATCAGGACAGCCTGGCGGCGATGAAGGCCGTCCACCACAGCACACCTCACACCTTCGCGCAATACCGCGCGGTCCGTCATTGCCTCTTCAGCGATATCCAGTAGCGAGGGATTGTCACCCCGTCGCAATGTGACCGACATAACGCCAAGGTCGTACTTGTAGCCGCACCCAACCATGCTAGCCTGGAGGCCGTAAATGGTGGCGTCCGTGTTTTCGCAGAGAACGTTCTGGGGCTGTATAGTCTGCGTAACATATACGTAGACCTTGGCGCCCGCGTAGTCGGCCTTTGAGAAAGTTATACACGACACCGACTGCTCCTCGACCTCCACGGCAACCACATCGGAGTCCGCGCCGTCCACTGTCTCTGGTGCCGGAGAGCGATCGGACGAGGGATGCACATGGCCTGTGGTACCCCGGCGCTGGCGTTTGCGTTGGTGGAGACTCTGATGGAGAGGGTTGCACGCCAGATTCGGCCCGGAGGTCCTCCCCTATCGCCGCTGGCTGCGACTTCGGCTCCAATTGTACCCCCGGCTGCGACTCCGTGGCCAACGTCACCAAGTCGCGGGTGGAGGTCGTGATGGGAATTGTGTCGGTCATTTCGGAAGTACGCCACTGGCGAGAAAATATCAACAAAGGGAATGAAGAAGGAGGGATTTTATAATCTGAAGGCGGAGAATTCGAGAAAGGATTCGTGTGCGGGGGAGAGTGCACGGGTGACGGTAGAGAATGGAAAGAATGAGAGAAGAACGTGGTAGCGTGGGAGGGGTACGGACAGGGAAACCAGGAAATGTTCGGCACGGTTGGCAGCTTTTATCGTCTTGCACAAAAAGAACCGATTCTGAGCACGCTGCAATAGATGCATTTCACGTTTGAAAAGTATGTAATTTGTAAGATAGGTGGGGCGTCACTAGTGACAGAGGCCCAGATTTGCACATGTGAAAATATACGAGCGGACGGATAGTGCTTTGCAGGCTAAATTTCGCGCATCCATCTCCTCATGTGTTCTCACATGTGTAGATCTCAGGCTCTGTCACCAGTGACAACTTCTCTCGCCCTAAATAATCTACTTACTTTTCCAAGTTTCGTGAAGGGGGCGCCATAGTTCGTAATTTCTGATACGTATCAGAAACGTGTGCGTGTGGGAGTATTTCTTGTTCCTGGCCGCTGCCCTCCCTCTGGGCCATACAAATTGCACAGACCGATTCCCACAGCACGACAACTCACACCCTTGCGATGCCAATATATTGACGCGGTCCTCCCTTCTTTCCTTGCTTCATCCTCGTCTCTCCGCCTTGTACTTCGAACCACGTCGTTTTCCTTGCTTCGCTTGCGACGTATTGCTTCTTCCTCTATGCCTCCCGATCTTTCCTGGGCTCCTTTCCCTCTTTTGCTCCTCACGAGACTGTAACCGTGGTGTCGACTAAACTCGGCCGGCCCGGGACAGCCGGCGTGTGCTTTCCTCCCTTCATTGCAGTTTTCTTCTCATCCGAGGGCAACGCGAAGTTTGACAACACGAAGTTCCACATATCGGTCTTTCTGCACCTTCTCATCGCAGCAGACAACGAGGGTTCAATGGCGTTGAAGGAAATTGCCGTAGTGAAGAGCAAGCATCGCAACCCTGGCAGCGACTTCCGCATTTCTATCGAGACCGACGACGCAGTCCCGCGCGAGCTGGGCAGAGAGCATATGAAGCCGATAGTGCACGCAGTGATGTCGATCGTCTTGCTGACGCCAAAAGACAAGAGGATTGTGAACGTCGCGGATGTGTCCCTGAGGCAGAAAAACTACGGGGTGCCCCTTATTGTTGGCACGAAGTTTATTCCCGCTAAGGTCAGCAAGGTTCAGGAGGTAGTTTTGCCAGGAACTTTTTCTGTTTGCCGCCCCAAAACCTTCGAGGTTCTCAGGTTTTTCCACTTCATCAACGTATGCCACTCACGGCAAGGCAAAGACGTGCATTCGCTTTGAAGAAAATAAAGGAAAGCAGAAATCGTCTCCCACTCGCAGTGCAGCTCCTCACTCGGTCGTGACCGAAGCTGGCTAAGGCAGTGAGAGTTTCGCAGTGTGAGGTGTTAGTCGGACCCTACGTTCTGTTTTGTCGTCGAGTTCAGTAGTTTGTGGTTTTAAACTCACGCGCTGATTGCTGTGCACCCATCACGCAGAAAACCACGCTGCAAGGGAATGGTATACAACGTGTTGAGGAGAGTGAGAGCAGTATGGTAGCCTGCGGCCGAACTACTGAGAAGGATGCGGCAATGCGGGCGGTTATTAGTCCGGTCCTTTCGAGCTTGCAGCCATCGTTACAAGCAAGAGTTTCTACGGTGTCAAGCACCGCAGCAACTGGCAGTATCTGGACCGCTTTGAGTCGGGCGATGACCGCTTACCAAGGGTCTTTGCCGACTTGAGCAGGGATACCCGGGAGGCCTTCGGGCTTCAATTTGAAGCCCCTGAAGATGATGGTGCCTGTTCGGAGGTTCCTGAGGTGGACTCGGAGCTGTGGGATGCCGATTGGAAGACACAAGACCGTGGCATCGTCGGCGAGTGAAACTGTCGAGCACCAACGCTAGTGTCTGACTATCCGTGCAGCCTCCTTGTTCTTTATCTCTCCTCCTGAAAGAGGAGATGGAGTTGGGACTGGAGGGTAGCGACAACGAAGTGAGGGATGTGGTGGCACACAGTCGTACGTGGCAGGGTATTCAGGCTTTCCGGTCCAGTCTCAACCGGTTAGTGTCGGAGCCGAACGACCGCCTTTGTGAAGCATAAGAACCAGCCAACCGTATTAGCCCTTCTCCACCGCCGCAGCCCGTGTCGGGAGAGTCGCTTCCCGAGGAGAATCCATCGACGGACCTTCTGGTGGCGTTTCTCGGCGTGATGAAGTCGGACTGCTATGTCCAGAACTGCACTTTCCACTGCCTCCTCAACCATCACGCTAACCGCTCGGGTGAGTGCATGGAGGTTCAAATTGAGCTGCTGTTGACGGACCCTCCGTTGAACACCAGAAGCTAGAGGGGTGCCGTTAACTCTGCCGATCATGTCTTCGCCTGCAAGAACATGGACCCCTCCATACCACATTTCGACGCATTGGTTGCAAAAACCGGCCCCAGAACCATTTTCTGTAGGTGTCTACAGTTCAGCCTGTGCCTCTCGCGCCTCCGGCGTTGTAGCTGAGAGGTTTACGACGAGGGGATTGGCAGGGCCAGTGTATCGAGGGGGAGGCGGCGGAAGGACTTCGTGTTTAACATCGAGTTCCAGCCGATGGTCCACGTCCGAGCTCGAGGTCAGTACACGCGAAACCTGTGTGTATAAAGATGTGTCCACGCTTCAGTCAGGCAGTGGCCTGTTCACTTCTTGTGGAGGAATGTCCCGCTCGAGGTGCAGTTCGCCCGGGTATGCTACCAAAGCAACGGGTATCTGCAGTCTCCGGACGCAGCATAGACGAACTGTATGGATGGAATCCAGCGGCTGGACTCCGGAGAGGTGGTAAGGAGAGTTGACGGACGGAGTTGCATGAAGATGCTTCGACCTGGCCTGAAAAGCATTAAGCACATGAGCGAGCTGGTATTGCAGTATTTCATACTGGGGGACCTTGTGTTGAACCTATTCAGTGGTACTTGCGCGACTGCGAAAGCATGCCTAGACCTTCCGAGACATCGCCGTTACGCGGGGTGCGATAAGGAATACAAATGTGTCAGACAAGCTCTCCCGCGCTTGGTCAAGGCGTTTTGCGAAAGCGTAGTGAGCCCCGTGTGCAACATTGGTGGCTCTCCGCGGGCTGTGGAGCTTTCCACAGGGCACCTGGCCGTCGTCAAACGGAACGCGTTTTCCAGGACGCGGAACAGCCCTGCGAATATTCCTGCTCGGTGTCCCCGATGTCAATGTCTAGCGGAGTACATAGTACGGTTTACTGCGAAGTACGCCGGGGATCCGGTGCTTCCCCTGCGCTATTCCTGGGCTTCGGTGCAGAACTGGCCGGCGGAGTACCACGCCCTACTGGACACGCAAGACCCGCTAAAATCACAGGTGGTGAAAGCGAGGGCGAGGTGTGTGGTGGTGCGTCCTTTGACGGTGGAGTACAAAGGTGTTCGCCTGAGGGTGTCTGGGGACCGGGTCGTCGCGAGAGGAGAAACGAATCTTCTCTTCAATAGGACGCTCGTATATGCAGAACTGCGTGAGCGCACTCGGGAGAAGACGACGATCAACGGAGGTGGAATTTTCGGAGTAAACAAAGAAGGTTCCAAGCGCGCAGGTCTTCTCGTGGAAAGGCGGGCGGAGTCCCATGACGGTCCAAGGCATAGCCTGTATATTATGCTGGCACCACGTTGTGTGCTCGGGTTTGTGAATGACGCCCGGTACTTCCCAGGGGGTGAAAGGAGCGAAATAGAGGTTCTTCTAGAGAGCGAGACAAAAACGTGGAGTTTAACGAGGAACAAAGGGAAGTGACACAGAGAGCTCTGCATTTACTCGACACCACTACGATCCGTGCGACGCGTGAGATTCTGAAGGGCGAGAAGCTGTTCATATACTACGGAGATTGGTTTAGGTGCCAGGTGAGTCATAGGGTGTTCCAAAATAGCGTGCAGGTAAACAAACATAAACGCTACATGCCAGTTTCAGAGCCGGTTCCGGGCGAGCAGGCCACAATATAGCAGCTGAGAGAGACTTGGGCTCAGCCGCGAGAAATATTGCCAAGAAAAGTGGCCGATTTTGGGGCTGCTATAGCACGAAAAAGCGGTTTGCGAAGTAAAGTAAATTTAGACTACGGAGGTATCACCAGTGACAGGCGCTGAGATGTACAGATGTGAAAACGAATGAACAGACGGAGGTGCAAAATTTAGTATGAAAAATGACATCCATCTCTCCATGTACTTTCACAAATGCAGATCTCAGCCTCTGTCACTAGTAACACCCCCCTAGTCTGAGTTTTCGCTACTTTCTGGAATGCCCAGTTTCAGGCCCACACCCCCTGCTTCGAGTCCTGCCGTTGACACTTATAGTATTTCACACGTTGGCAGGCACTCTTCGTATGTGCACGACTTGACATGGACCGCACTACCAGTGTTAGCTACCAGCTGGCTCTTATGCTGCTCAGTTCACAAAAACTGCGACATGGTTTTCGAACTTATTCTTCTCACGGAGCCCCTGTCTGCCCTGTCCTGTCTGTTCCGCACCTCTACATCGATGGCTCCGCCGGCCAGAACGACAAGAAGGGCTGTTCCGATGCAACGATCTCGCAAGCGCACCCCTGAGCAGCGAGAGGGGGAGGATAATGGCACGGCTGCGCCTGTCGCTGTGACTGCGGCGCATCGCGAAGATAATGCAAATCGGCGCCACCCGGCAGGCAGATCGACGGGAGTCGTGCCCCCCAGCTAACGCCGGGCGGCGTCTCTGTTTGGCCCAGAAGGTGAACAAGCCGATGGTGCCACTGTTCTAGACACTCACGGTGCTACTATAGCACCGGCAGTTCCACCAGGGCGTGCTGCCAACCAGATGCCTCCTGCTCGTGCGTCAAGTCAATCTCATTGCATCTTGAGCACAGCCAGCTTCTTCGTCGGGACCGGAATCGTGTCCGCTCCGCGCGTCCAGACGCTCGACATTGCCGCCCCTGTGCGGTCTCACATCCGCCGTGGAGTAGGGTAAACTCATTGTGGGAGCCTGCGTCCTTCTGGTACATCGGGGGTGAGGCCCTCTTCGTCTCTACCTCCTCCCATGCTGTCCCGTACAAGGGTCGAGACTCCCGCTGTAGCTCGCTCACAATCCACCTCGCCTGAGCAGCCTGAAAAAACTATAAACACTGCTTACTGAGCAGACGACCAAGTTCAGGGCGTATGAGCATGAGGTTGGTGGACTCAAGGCAAAGGACAACAACTACTAGGAGAAGGTACATCAGGCCGATCAAGGGCTCCTTGAGGTGCGGGTGACGACTAAGGCAAGGTTTCCAGAATTCCTGCCACCACAAGCCGAAATCAAGGATAAGACGCACGAGAACGAGACCCGACGCATGGCTCGCCGGATTTCTGGTGGCACCCAGCAGGCCACACCGCGTTCCGGAACTGGGCTTGGTCAGAATCTCAAGGGCGTGAAACCAGTGGGAGCAGACTAGAGCGGTGTTGCCAAGACCACCGAAAAGCAGAATCTGCAATGATGCCACCACGAATCTGCGGAGCTGAACCCAACAAGTTCTGCTCCAGTCCGGAACTGGGCGGGTCGCGGTGAGCCGTGCGTGGCGGGGGAGCTTTCCGCAGACGGCCTCCAGGATTTCGTGCCAATTCCACCGATGGTCCTTGCCGATCTTAAGGAGTACTATACGCGTTCTTTCTACGATTAGGCGATTGCTCTGCTTGCAATGTTGCGTGCTCATCGTGGCACAGGGAACTGTTCATCCTTTTTTTTGGATGCCGAATCCCGCCGCTAGCGCGAGGAGGCTGTTTCAACAGACTATACTCTATCTGCAAGGACGAGGCAGAAAATCTCTGACGTAATGAGCGCGCGGAAGAGAAACGCTTGGGACGAACTGTTCCAATGGCTCGGGTATTTCTTCTTGATGTCGTGGAAGACTACGTTTGTAATGGAAAAGCGAGCGGGCGGAGCGCTCATCTCGGGCACGTGAAGCGCGGGGGAAGCTGACGGATCAAGAAGGGGAGCGAGGGACTTCAGACTTGTCTTTGTCGCGACTCCGCAAGGTCAAGGGAGTAGCCTGCGGTGATTACTCTGTACCGAAGGAAGTGCGTCACCTCGGCCAGTGTGACGTACCGTTTGGGAATTCTTTGGGGAGACATGTCCTTTACGAGTTCCAATGGTACCATGCTCAACAGGATGGGACGTCCGCGTACGGGTCTACCATGTAATTCGTATGCCTGGACGCCTGGCTG
>JAUKWC010025321.1:0-18435 GCA_032356245.1 Endocladia muricata | reverse complement strand
TAGTAAGCTACCCTTTGTTTTGGTATCATTGAAGGGGGTGAGATAAATTACACGTACAACAACTAGCATCTTCACCATACGTATTATATATTTTACATGCTTTTTCGGAGGTCAGTTGGCTTCATATGAGGCCAGAGTTGACCTCATATGAGGCAAAACTCAACGTCCAATAGACACTAGGATCTGAGAAGTGCACTCCACAACTTTATGCCGTTAATTTCGATACAATGAGATCAAATCGATTTTGGTTACACGTCATACACGGGAGCCTTCAGTGATCTCGATTTTCAAACCATGTCTGCCAAAGATCGCAAAATCAGATCAATTATGATGTATGAAACCCTATACAAATGGATCGGGATTTGCACCTGATCTGCTCCCAGATTTGATGAGCTCCCTGGGCCACAAAGCCGCCACCAGGGAGACCCTTGCGCCTTTTCGCTTTAAAAATTAGACCCTCGTAATCCACTTTCTTCTTCCTTTCTCTTCAGCTAGTGCATTTGTGCCAACTTTCTGAACCTCTGTTCGCATTGGTATTCGAGACCAAGTTCGATTTACTCGGCCACTTCGATTCAGTCTCGCTTTTATCTGCAGTTGATATGCTTGCTTTCGTGGGCGCGAGCCCCGCTTCTCTGACCACGGCCACCACCAACTCGTTTACTACCAATACTTCTACTCTGCGCAATGATCGACCTGCTCTGTCGGCAGCACCCATCCGTCAACCACCGACCATGAAGGTCCTCGATGGGCTGGATGTGGCCACTCAGGCACCGTATGGATTTTCGCGCTATATTCTCGGGCCTTTTCAGCCTTCTGTGTTGCCGCCCAACAGCGACAACGAAGACCGCGAGGTTGTCATTCGCGCCGCTTATCGTCATGTTTTTGGCAACGCTTATATCATGGAGGAGGAGCGTGCAGAGCTGGCTGTCCCCGAAAGTCAGTTCAAATTGGGCGCCATAAGTGCTCGTGAGTTTATTCGTGCGATTGCCAAATCCTCTGCATATAAGACGAGGTTCTTTGAGAATGCGTCTCAATACCGGTTTGTCGAGCTGAACTTTATGCACTTGCTTGGACGTGCTCCTGACAACCAGGAGGAGATTTCCGAGCACATTCGTAGATATGCAGCCGAGGGTGTGGATGCGGAGATTGATAGTTATATTGACTCGAATGAATACAGTTCCGTTTTTGGGGAAGACAACGTACCATTCCTGCGGTTCCGAGGGGCGTATACACCGTGTGATTCGTTCAACAAGCAGTGCGCTTTAAAGGGTGGTTGGGCCAACTCTGACAAAGCGATGGGTGGTGCCGCCCTGTCCGGCTTTAATGGCTCCGACGGCCGTCAGTCCTGCGGTCGCATTTCTGCCTACGTGACTGATGCTACGACTCCATACGAGGAGGTTGCGGAAAACACACCGCTCCGTACTACGTCACCAAACTGGTATGCATGTCCGGATCCATCGCTGCCACCGGCCCCGGCGTATGTATCAGATGCGGAGGTTCGCGCCCTGGAGCAGAAGGTTGCAGGGTTGCAGGCTCTATATGAGACGGAACTCAGTCGGAAGAGAGATGCTGGAATAGATCAGCTTGCACCGTTTCGTGCTATGGTTGCCGATATGGGTCCCATGCTGGATCGAGGGTATGCGTTTTCGGCAGGCGATCCCCTCATTGTTAATCCCTTCGCGAAGGTCATGGGCAAGGAGAGTCCTCTGGAGGAGGGCGGATCGAAGTCGTCTGATTACACCCGATTCCATACGCAGATGGAGAATGATACACTTTCGCGACTTGAGAAGGATTTGGAGGAGGCGAAGGGTTCTCTTCGTGTCTTGTCGAAGGCTCTAGCTGCCAGCACACCCCTCACACCAAATGTCCAGCTTCCAGGCCAACTGGTAGATTCAGTTGCCTCCGCAGCCACGAAGCCGGGCACAGAGGGGTTGCGTCCGAGGGTCAAGGTCGCCGCAAGGAAGCCTAAGCCGACTAAAGCTACCCCTAAAGTAGGTCCTAAGCTTGGTCCTATTCAGCTCCCTGCGCTCTCTTTCCCCAAACTTCCTGAATTGCCTATTCCGTCACTTCCGTCCTTTCCGTCCATTCCGTCATTGCCGTCTCTGCCGAACCCGTTCGGAAAGAAGTAGTAAACAGGACATGGGAAGCTTTATTTGCTAGAATCGCTGTTGTATTGTAGTCCGAGGTTATTCAGAGCGTAAAAACAGTTCTTTCGTCTTTTCTCTGTAATATGCGAAATTTTTATGCGAGCAGTGATACCTGGAGGAAGTTAGGAGGAAGACATGGGCAGTATCCATCGAACAAGCCGTCGCGTTCTGAGATGAAAGGCAGTGGTTTGAGTCTGCTGCCAATTACTAAACCTATTTCGAAAGTCTCGTCTCATCTCCGAGTAGCGGGAGTGAGCTGTTTATCAATTGGAAATGGCTGGCTCATTCGGGAACAATTGCGCTCCGAGTATAACATCCATCTCCCCGTTACGCACACTATTTTAGGATACCCGACCGGCTACCTTTTTCAAGAGTGATGGAAATTCTACACAATATTCTCACAATTTTCAGTATTGCAAGATGTTAGCACTAATAACTCAGTTAGCTAGACTAGGCAACTACGCTATTACTCTAAGCCTCTTGTTTGAAGGCATGAATACGTCCTATAGGAGAAAAACATTACCAATGCTTGTCGACGAGCTTAAATAAGAAGCGTTATGGTAGTTGCTCTGTAGTCTGGTAATGGCGTTGCAGTTGGCATAAGAGGCTCAGCAGTTAGGTCATTACTTGTCTTGATGTTAAACTGGTCAAATTCATAGCCCGCGTCGTGAGCAAAATTGGGCTTCATTGATCTCGTGTTGAGAACTTTCTCGTGCTCCTCAGAATTTGGCTCCCCTCCTCTTTGATACTTGTCTTTCAGGTTTCTCGCGGGTAATGCCTGCTCGTGACTTTTTTCAACAACAACATGGAAATTGAACTTGTCGTCGAGGGCATCAATTCGGCGACCGATGTGGTTCTCAAATTGTGAAGGTTGGTTCGATGATGAAGCGAGTACTTCACTACCAAGCGACTGCCCTATCTCAAATAGTTTGTCGTCACGCTTTGGACTAGGCTTGTTTGAAAGCACTTCCCGCATGCTGGGGCCTTGCGTGTTGCCATCTTTTGTGTTCTGGGTTTGCCAGTGGTCACCAGGCCCCTCACCTTCAATTGCTGCCAGAGATAAACCTTCGTTCTGTTTCTGAAATCTGTTCCAGGCGTCATCCATAGCTTTAGGGCTGTAACTTGAGGGAAGGGTATCGTGAGGATACACCGGGACCCCTCCGGACGAACTCGCGAAGTTCAGGACAAGAGCGGCAGTAAGGAGCTTAAAGCTGCACAAAGAACGGGAAGCCATTGTGATGTACGTCGGGACAGTAATCGCGCCAAGATGTTCGAACTTTATGCGGGAGATTTAGGAGCAGAGAGATAAGATTGATCATGCAGCTGAGAATGCTTTCTTGACGGGTAGAAGAGGAGAATGAGATGAGGAAATAGCAGGCGATCTTGAAGCTTTTATAAGCAGCAACGCTTCGACCTTTCCGAAGTAGAAAGCCTAGACCACTGCTTTCCAAAGGGAGTACAACCTGCGCCCAGCAGGTGTGCATCTCGAACCAGCACACAACTTTTCATCGCGTGCATCATGTACTTCATCCCAGCTGGCAATTTCTATGGATCGCTACGGCTGTATCCAATGACATTCTTCACTGCGAGGTCGCATCTCCTTGTTCCGCACGGTTTTGATGGTCCACGCAAAATTGGACACTAATGTGAACAGTATTTTGGGGCGCCTCACGGTGAGCCTAGATGAACTTAGAAGCAGAAAGCGATGCTCATCCCTTCTGCACCGCAGCGCTGTTCCTTCGACGGCAGCCTGATGAGTCTGCCACTCAGAACGCCCAGAAGTAATTTCACGACTGTACAAATCGAGAGCATATATGGTCAAAAAAGGGATCGGCAGGCACGTCACTAGGTATAGACCACGGAGTTTGATGATAGAATTACTGAACGGAAGGTCATTTATCATGCAGTTAATTTTCTTCTTTGCAGTGATTCATGCTTACTCAAGTCGCACACATGCACTACTCGGCATCACTTGAAAGCCGTCAATGTGCACTAACATCTTCTAAAAATCCTCACCAACGCGGTAGTAAACCATATCTGTAATGCTCGCTTTCCTTTGCAATTCCTCGTTTAGATGTTTCATCACAGAGCGCGGCTGGGAATCTGAGTATGTATCTGTTTCTACCAACATAACTTGGTCTGTAAGAACAGCATTCGACATCCATTTCTTGAGGCGTCCCTCAACAACTTTATCCAAAATGTTTTTCGGTTTTTCCTTTGAACCACCCTTTTGCTCTTCAAGTATCGCACCCAGGATCACGGCTCTTTCTTTCTCTACATCCTCTGGCGGGATTCGGTCTCTCGACACGTAGGAGGGAGAAGCTGCAGCAATGTGCATAGCAAGCCGACTTCCAGCCTCGTCTAGAGCCTTACAGTCCGTAGCGCTCTCGTAGGGGGCCTCTAGGGCAACGAGAGCTCCAATGATTCCGTTTCCCTCACCAACTGAGCGATGCGTATAGCCGTATATTGCACCGCTGCCTTTCTCAATTCTCAAGTAACAAGCTCTTCGCAAAACAATGTTTTCTCCTAAAGCTGACACCGCCTGCGAAAACATGTCTCTACATTTTCCACTCTTCATGAGTTCGTCCACACCAATGCTCACGTAGCTTTCAGCATTTGAATTCTGACCAGATAGTAACGCTGCCTGCACCGACTCTCTGACAAGCTGTCCGAATTGTGGAGTTCTCGCGACAAAGTCAGTCTCAGAGTTAACCTCAACAATAGCTGCGCAGTCCTTGTGAGCCGAGAAAGCGATCCCGATCAGACCCTCGCTCGCATCACGATGTGCTTTCTTCGCAGCTAAGCTTGCTCCGAGTTTTCTCAAATGATCGATTGCAGCCTCTAAGTCTCCACTCTGTTCAATCAGTGCGTTCTTAACGTCGCTGATTGGAGCACCAGTGCGCTTCCTGAGTTCCTTGATCGATTCAATTGAGACGTTCTGACAGCGTAACGAGGTCGAGTGCAAATACCTAGCCCCGTAGGAAGATACGGCGCGTTGCACGAATTTCAGAGACGTGCTTCGCACCATTGCAGCTATCCACCAGACTGCCGTGTGCTAATGGTGTACTAATGCACAGGTGAGATTCCTCAGTACTGAGAAATAGGAAACCGTCTTCACTCTGGCAATGTTTGCATTGACAAGAGCCTCTAAGACTGAACTGGCAGGTATTCGAACAGCGATCCGACCGATGGCCTCCGCAGAACAATATATTCAACCTTTAGTGCACAGAAAGCATACCAGTTGCAGGCTTGTCGGCGTTAATAGATTATGATCCCCACTGGGCTCGTCCGAGAAGCCGATTGAAACATTCACAACGTTATAGAGCACAATCGAAAAAATCTAGCCTCCTCGTCGACCGATGCGAAATCAAGCGCAGCAACTTACGACTCAATGCGCCGAAAATGACGGTACTCGCGATATGCCAATCAATGAATTAAACGTCAAGGATCGAGATTGTAGACATGTAAAATAAATACGAAATATTCGGGATGAGTGCAGATCAAATTTTGAAGGTTCAGTGCTTCTCTAACAATCTTTCACATAAATGTCATGAACCATAACGGCCCTTGGTCATTGAAGACTCAGAAATTGCGTTGAGCCCGAAAGAAGCAAGAAATTCATTTGCCAGTAAAAATAAATATTGGCGATAGGGAAAGTATAGATACTGCAGTATTGCACAATCCTTTCTACCTTTAACTACTGCAACCGTTGCGTGTTGATGATATCCGGCTACCTCGGAGTAATCATCCGATCGTCTGCAATAGTCTGGAGCGATTTCTCCATGTGTTTTATAAGGCACAAACCTGATTTGCTCCTGATTTATTCGGTAATCGGAGGTTGCTGACTAAGCAAATTTTCTGTACCAAAGAGGTTATTTGGCTTGTAAACGAAACTACAGAGAGCGCAACTTTCTTCTCGCATCTTGTTGTTCCGTGGATACCTGCTCAGTGATTGCACCAATTTGATCCAACAAACATGGTCCGGTTCAAAAACCGTTACTTGCTCTGTCTCATTGAGACCGAGTTTGGCAGTGATGCAGATGTATTCAGTTTGCAGCCTCGCGAAATTCTAGCTGCTGTTCGGTCCTCGCTTTCAACTAACTTTGGGGACCTCGGTGTTGGGCAAACCCTCACTTCCCTCGCAGTGAAGCTGTGGTCACCGGCGTTGGGCATGTGCATCATTCGATGCAGTCGTGACTTCTATCGAACAGTGTGGGCAGCAACATCTTTAATTACCACCATGACCGCTCTGAAGCGATCCGGCTTGGTTCGGTTCGCAGTCATCCATGTTGGTGGAACAATTCGAACATGTCAAAAATCTGCTGCCCAGCATGCCCGTCATCTGATTTTAGAAAAACGATCCGCAGGAATAGATACAAAGGAAGTTGAGGTTGCTGCTCTCTTCGTTAAAAACGAGATTGAGGCCATGGACGTGTGATACTCACATATTCACATGTGCAGTTCGTGTCGGGACGGGATTTTATGACGTAAGGACACCGACTACTTTCTCGACTGTCTTCCTCGTTCTGACGGATCCAGTATCCGTTTCCTCAGTCGGATGCTTTTAGGAGTAACCTCAACCAGCTCCTGGGCAGATATATAGCTAATTGCGTTCTCGAGCGTGTAAATTCGTGGAGGGGTCAAGCGAATGCTCTCATCTTTAGCCTGTGTCCGAAAATTTGTCAGCTGCTTTGACTTCACTGGATTGACGTCAATATCTATGGTGCGATTGTTCTCACCAACGATCATGCCGGTGTACACGGTTTCACGAGGTCCGACAAACAGAACACCACGCGCTTCTAATGCGGCAAGCGCATGGGCTGCCGACATACCGGAGGCCATCGATACAAGCACACCCTTTCGTGTCGCAGACACAGGAGCAGCCGCCTTCGCAGGTGCCCACTCTGCAAAAATGCGGTTCATTACTCCTGTTCCACGAGTATCTTGAGTGAAAATCGGCCGATATCCCAAAAGTCCGCGTGAAGAACAAAGAAATGAAATTCTGGTTCTGCCACCTGGAGCAGGTTTCATCTCAATGAGATTCGCTTGCCTAGCTGACAGTTTCTCAATGATAGCCCCAGAATGATCTTCGTCCACTTCAATCTGCAGCTCTTCGACAGGCTCCAGAATGGTACCATCGTCTCCTACTTTTGTAAGAACTTTCGGCGGCGAAAGACCTAGCTCAGCTCCCTCCCGCCGCAATGTTTCTACGAGAATGCCAAGCTGGAGTTCTCCACGACCTTTGACTTCAAGGCCGTCAGATTCGGGATCTTTATCAACTGTAATCGACACGTTATTTTCTGCTTCCGCATGCAACCAGTTGCTCAGTTTCTGGGTAGTCAGAACTTCTCCCTCTTTCCCAGATAGTGGTGAATCGTTGACGTTGAATGTGATTGAAACAGTCGGCGGATCAATTGCAGGAGCCCACAGAGGAGATATCGTGGGAACGAGTATGTTACTGCAATCTGCTGCTGAAGCTGTCTCTGGAGGGAAACCGATTGTGTCACCAATTGCCATGTCTTCCACACCTGCGATAGAGATAATATCTCCAGCTGACGCAACTGGTATGTTCTCACGCTTTAGACCACGTGAGGCCATAATCTTTGTGATACGAGCATTTTTTCGGCGTTTGCCATCCCTGCTAACAACATGAACAGTGTCCCCGACGATTGCCGATCCGGAGCAAACCCGTCCTGTTGCAACACGGCCAATAAAGGGATCTCGACTAAGCATGGTGATAATGAAAGAGAACGGTTCACCGAGAGATGCATTTGGTGGGGGAACGAGGTCAATAATCTTGTCCAGCAAAGGAATCATTCCATCCTCACGTCCAGAGTCAGGACTCAGAGAGGCCCACCCTTCCTTTGCTGACGCGTAAATAGTGGTGAAGTCAAGCTGCTCTTCTGTCGCATCGAGGGATGCAAACAAATCAAAAAGATCACTTTCGACGGCTTCCGGTCGTGCGGATGGACGGTCGATCTTATTGAGAACAACGATTGGTTTAAGATCGAGAGCGAGAGCCTTCGACAGAACAAACTTGGTCTGGGCCATGGGTCCCTCTGTCGCATCGACAAGAAGCACGGCGCTGTCGACCATACCTAAAATTCGCTCTACTTCGCCTCCAAAACTGCAGACGCGTTGTCGAAAAGTGCTCGAAGACGGACTTTGGTCAGTCGCAAGTTGCAGGCTGGACAAGGGCGAAAAGTGCGCGTTGGTGATATTCTAAGCGTCTAAAACACGTACTCGCTGTGTCCTGGCGAATCGACAACATTGAGCAAATAGTTATTGTGCTCAACCGTGGTGACTTTCGAGGTGATGGTGATCCCTCTTTCGCGCTCAAGGTCGCCAGAGTCCATCATACGATCCGTGGATACCTCGACAGAACAATCGCGCAGAATCTTATCACAAAGTGTAGATTTGCCATGCTACAAGAACAACTCGCACGATCAGACGACGGGCAGAAATGACATCAGCACGAAGAATTGAGCCAGGCTCGCGTGGAGGTGCGGAAGAGTATGAAACTGGCATGGCGCATGGGTGCTTACGTCAACATGGGCAATTATGGCAGCATTGCGGATGAGTGATGGGTTGCGGATGGCATCTGTAGCCAAAGCTGGAGCGGAGTTTGCAGAGAAGAAACGACGCGGTACGATGCGAATCGTTCGCCATGCAGCTTGCATTCGTGGCATGGCAAAATCCTTTGCAACGCTCGAGACAATAGAAGAATTAGTAAGCGGAGGTTGCGAGGGAAGGACGTCGGGAGAAGGAGAGTAAGCCTCGGACGAGAAGGATGCGGTGGGGGGTCTTCGGAAATGTAGACGTAATGTGGACGCCGCCTCTAATTGACCATGTTGGAGCTGAGCAGTTTTAATTTGATCGTTTTGTGTCATCATTGGGTGAGATGGAAGAGTTATCATAGAGTGTCGAAGTGACCAGTGGGAGGACCCCATTTGAAATTGCACAATTTGGCGCAAACGGTGTCCGTTGATACAATACGATAACAGTAGGAGAGTGCCACCTTGATGTGCCGCTTTTTACAGCTCACCCCCTCTCCCTTACGTCCGATCAGCAACCCACCTATTCATCTTGATCCTCACTTCCTCCGCCCCTCGTCCCTTCCTCGAGAGCGCCCGGCCTGCAATGGCTTCCGTTTGCGCCACCTTCGATTCATCGACCACCACCACCCCTGGTGTTGCCGCACCTTCCCCGATCCATTGGCCATCCTGGACTGCTCCCGACACCTCATACCTCTCACTCTCCTGCTCCCCTCTCGGTCCGCGCGCCGTTTGGACCTCTCGCGTCTCTACTCACCGCACCCTCTCCTCCCCATTCTCCTCCGCTTCCGTCCTTCCCAGTCTCGCCTTCTTTCCCCCTTCTGCCGCAGACCCTCCCGACTTCCTGAATCACTTTCACGCCCTCAAGTCCACCGCCCGCGCCCCGTCCTTATGCGCTCTCGTCGACTCCTTCCTCGTCGTGTCAACCCCCGGTGGCGACCACCTTCATGTCGCCCCACCCTCTCCACGCCCGATCCTCCGCCTCCTCCCGCTTCTCTCCGGCCTGCTCCTTGAGCTTGCCCCGCTCCCGCCAGAGTCCTCCGAATACTATTTTCTTTCGCGTCCACTCGACCCCATGGTCCGTCTCTCCTTCCCGGAGCGCGGCCATTCCGTCGTCTACGCCTCTCTCGACCTCCCTCTCCTTGTCTCTCGCTCCCGCTCTCGCTCTACACTTGTTGTCTGGACCGCCCGCGAGCGACTCCGGCCCGCTGATCCCCATCCCCCCTTCTCTGGCGCAGCGTCATGTGCTGGCAATGACGACGACCTGATTGCTGCATTTGTGCGTGGCGCGGCGGAGACAGCCAGCACGGAGGCTGGATTGGATGGGGGGGTGGAGCCATTGCTGGCAGAGCAGCCCGTACGTGAGCTGGCACTGCGGAAGGTCTATGAAGCGCCTCTGGATGAGGGGGATGATGTATCTGCGTTTGTGGCGCATGATCTGCGTGGAAAACTTGTGCTGTGCGTGTGTGGGGGAGGCGAGTTGACGGGGTTGGCGTTTGAAGTGAGGGGGATGGAGGTCGTGGAGGTCATGCGTTCGTTTCGCATTCCGGATGTGGATTCGGCAGTTGCGGTGCTGGCAGTGCGGAGGAGGCAGAGGTGCTTGGACATCTTGGTGAGGCGGGCGTCTGGGAGGATGGCGCTGTTTATGGGGCGGAATAAGCTGTGCACAGTGGAACTTGAGGACTTGACGCGGTGGAGCTCGGAGGTGGGGGAGGCGCATTTGAGGGCGGAGGAAAATTTGGTGGTGAGTGATGCGGTGGCTGACCAGTTTACGTTGGTGGATTCGGGGGGAAGAGGGGTGAGGTATTCGTTGCGGGGAGCGGCGTTCGCATCGCCAATGGTGAATGCATGTCTGGGGGCGGTTTCGGTGGCGTTCGAGTCGGCGGGGATTATGAGGAGAATGGCGACTTTGTGGCATGATGTGCTTACAGCTAGAATGAGGGGAGTGACAGAGGGGGGAGGGGAGGAAGAGCGGGGAGAATGGGCGGTGTTTTCTCGTGTGCTTCTACAAGCAGGGAAGAGAGACGGTACTGATTGCATGGAGACAGATTATGAGGCGAGGGAGGAGAATAGCAGTGATAAGGACTTAGGAAATGAGGCGTGGAATACGCTCCTGAGTTCAGAATACCATGCTTTGCGCAGGAAATGGAGGGCTCGTGGTCCTGCACCGTATAGCTTGGGGCCAGCGCTGCAGGAGAAAAGCAAAGTGGGAGAGCGGACAGGATTAGATGGGGAGACTTTGCGACATGCACTCGATGCCTTGCATTTGGTGTATGAGGACCAAAAGCTTAGTCCATTGGGGCCTGGAGCCATGAGACAATTGGCGTATCTGAACATCCGGCTTGCAAAGGCAATTGGAGCTGGTGGCTATGTGGATCACTACCGCAGAGATTTTGGGAACCTGGGATTGTTCGAAGATGGGGAGACATCATCGTCCATCGGCAATGAAAAGGAGATCGTACCATCTATCATGGATCATCTGAGAAATCTGGTTTGCTTTGGGGGAGAGAATTATTCACGTTATCCTGTGCTTGAGCTTGCAGGTCCATTAGAGACGCAATGCACACCGCTGACAGCTTGCTGGCGTACGAAAAGCCCGGTTGACTTAACTTCTAAAATTCTTCGATACTTTGAGTACCTGTATGGGGAGAATCTGATAAGGCTGAGTTTTTCCAAGAGAGCACAAGCTCTTCTTCTCGCCATGGTCGAGGACCGGTTCACACGACTAGAATTGGAAGCTCTCCCATTCGGTATTGCTCTTCCAATACAAGACGCTTTACTTTCCTGTCGCGAGCGGCCTGAACGGACTTGGCCGTATGGAGCTTTTGCGCTCATTGGAAGGGAAGACATGTTCAACTTCACAGATTTAGACACTGCGTACATCGGAATCGAAGAGCCGGAAAAAGAAATAATTGATGAAAGTCGAGCTGTGCTTCGCATCCAGGCGGCTGCTTCCTCAATGATGCAAGCAACTGAGGCAGGATTTGCGAGCACAGGTAAGAATGTCGCAAGCATGGAAAGAGACCATACCAAGATGGGCGTAGATGAAGCGAATGCCGACGGATGCGATATGTACGGACATTTGTTTAGATTGCGATTCAGTTCTGACAGACGAGCCGAGGAAGTCCGACGAATGCTACGTTCCACGGACCCGATTGTCATGACCGCCCCTAAGAATCCAAATAGCGATCCAAACGTGGAATTCGACATTTATTCGGAACAGAAGTATAAGCTTGACATATTGCTGCGTAAACGCTATGCTGCTCCAGTGGGTCGAGGAGCTTTCACCCTACGAACTTGCACCCCGTCGGATCCAACTAAACCCTTGTCTGTTCCTGAGATTTGTACCTCGGGTACCTTGTTTGCGCAGAAGGGGAGTCGAGTAACACTTCTTCCAAAAGAACTGACTGGGGTGCAGTGGGGAGAGTTTCACAATGGAGTGGCCGCTGGATTGCGAATTCTTGCTGCAGATGGTGATAGAGACAGTGACAGTGGGCAGATTTTGACAAGATCGTGGATTGTAAATCACCGACCAACAGACAATTCTGGAAGCGCCAGCCATGCTGGTATGTTGCTCGCATTCGGGCTCGGTGGCTATCTTCCTGCACTGCGAACTACCGATTACTACGAGTATCTCGTTCCCCGACATGACCTTACTTCAATTGGTCTCATGCTCGGCTTGGCGACGGGAAATATTGGTTCCAGGCATGAGAAAATCACGAAAATGTTCTGCGTCCATATCAGATACTTTAATGGCCCCGGGTTTGCGGTTCCTGATTTCCATGTATCAGCTGACGTGCAGACTGCCGCCATCTTAGGACTTGGTCTGCTGCATTTAGGTTCCTGTGAGCATCTGATAATGGATGGTTTATTTTCGGAGCTTAGCTATAGACCGCGTCCAGGTGACCATGTGGACAATCGTGAAGCCCACGCCCTTGCCGCTGGGCTTTCTATAGGGTTGGTTTGTCTCGGGAATGGTTCTGCCGCTTTTGATGCCTCAGACAGTCGCCTTATAGACAGGTTGGTTCTGTACGCTAATGGAGGCCCTAATGATGACGCGAAAGCAACCCAACGTAGTTTGCACAGCATCTCGGGCAAAACAAATGTTGCCACAGGTCAAGATCGGTCCGGTCACAATCTGGCGGATTCCGAGGCTTCGCGCGTCAAAGAGAACGACTTTGTGAACACTGACATCGTTTCTCCTGGAGCTCTCCTCGCCCTAGCTCTGATATATCTGAAAACCAACAACAAACGCATCGCGGAGCGCATCATCATTCCTGACACTCTGTACAGTCTAGATCGAGCTCGTCCTGATCAGGTTTTTCTTCGGGCACTCACCCGAACACTGATCATGTGGGATCAGATCGATGGGTCGAAGGAATGGATTATTGAGACGCTACCGAGTTTGCTCCGGCCAGCAGTAAGTAGTGAAAGTTCTGATGCCTACGACCTACTTGGTCGTGTTAAGATAGGTACTAGTTATAAGGAGCATGACGTTGATATCGATGGAATTTTGCATGCACGAGCGTTTGCCACCGCTGCTGCTTGTACTGCCATCGCTTTGAAGTATGCAGGAACAAGTGACCCAGACGTTGCTGCAGTCCTGTTGCAAGAATGTGAATCATTCGAAAAGGCATTCGTTCAACAACAAAAGCGAGACGAAAGTTCGATGTGGGTGTATATGACCTGTCTGAGTTCTGCAGCTCTTGCACTTTCAGTCGTCTCTGCAGGTAGCGGAGACCTTTGTATTCTTCGCTTGCTTCGGAGGATTCGCAAACGTGGTGGGAAGACGGACCAGGGTCGAAGGTATGGTTATCATCTTGCGATGCATATGGCGATCGGCTTTTTGTTTCTAGGGGGGGGCTGTCAGACATTTGGATCGAGCAATATCGCCATTGTCGGTCTTCTTTGCGCGATCTATCCACGATTTCCTGAAGACGTGGCAGACAACCAGTTTCACTTGCAAGCTATGCGTCACCTATACGTTCTTGCAACTGAGCCGCGTTGTATCGAGACACGTGATGTAGACACTGGCATTCCGTGTTGTGTGAACGTTAAAATCTTCTTGAAGAATGGAACAATCCTTCAAAGAAAGGCTCCATGTATTGTGCCAGATGCGAATACTGTGAAAGGTGTTTCTGTGGTAAGCGAGCGGTATTGGCCTACGACTGCCATAATTAATCCATCGGTGCCGGGAAAAGGTTGGTATTCCAGCACTAAGTTTCAAGTCTTGTTTGTTAAGCGTAAAACGGGGCATCTTCCGTACAGCGCGGATCCAAAGGGTTCCAAAGGCATCAATGCAAGATCGCTGCACCAACCTCCTTTGGGCTCTGAAGATGAGTCTTCCTACTTTTCGCAAGTCGATCATCTTGTGCGAGCATTCAGCGCAGATCCAGACGTTCTCTCGTTTGTGAAATACTTCTGCAGTCCAGCATCACAAAAATGCAACAGAGAACAAAGCAGTAGAGCTATCGAAAAGGCCAGACGACACGTCGAGATACTATACGAATGTTTGTCAGAAGACAAACCCGAAGCGGTGAGAATGTACATGAATACAGAACGAGCTCTCGAAAGCATTAAAACGGGATTGGCTGATCCGTCTAGTGTCGGTAGCTTGATGATTGCAGGCGGTTACATTCAGGCTGGTCGAATGCCTCCAGTCTCTTTGTTAAGAGCCACATACCTCTCAAAGTTGATGTACAGCGTGGAGAGTCTTGTTAATTATAGCGAAACACGAAGAGCCATTCTCCAGTACGTGTGGACTGGGGGAAGAATGTGGCCCAATTCCCTCTCAATGGGTGGCATTAGGAAAAACTTAGCTTCCGATACAAGAGTTCTACTGCGTCTCAGCTGCATTCCGTCGCCAGGCCTTCTTGGAAACTTGGTCAGCATTCTGGAAAGATTGCCGTCGGATGAAGGTTCTTCGGAGAAAAAATGGTTTCACTTTTCGCAAGTTCATACAGGATCTACACATTCTCTTGCCATTGAGCGCATCATAAGCGCCACGGAGTTGGAGTCCGTAGACAGAATGACTGCTAACCGTTGGTAATAACTGAACTAACTGAATAATTCCTATGCCCTACCGCAGAAAACTAGCAGTGATCCGTTTTGTACATACACTAAAATCGGAATTGCCGTGCACAAACAAGAACTATACAAAACGACAAAGATCAACGACGAAAGACAATACCAGAACTGGTACAGATTTCTTTCCGTCCTAACAACGTAATATAGTCCACAGGGACGCTCAATCTGCTGCAAAGTGGGGCATCGGATAGAGAACCGCTCCTAAAGTAATTCCCATGCGCTAGAGTTCTATATAATTGGGACACAGAACAAGCAGCCGCAACAATGAATGCTTCCCAGTCGACAAAACATTGAGACACGATCGGACCATCGAGAATTGGCATCGTTGCCACAGCCATGTTGCCAACTTCAGAGGGTAGATTCATCAAAAAGAAAGACCTGAAAGATGTGATGAACAGTATCCTACATTACCTACAATCTCCATTTCTGACCCCGTCTTTCCAGTTATGAACGGGAATACTAAAGTTGTTGCTTTCCGCCTACAGGAAATTAGCAATAGGTAATAATAATAATTAAAAGCCTGAGGAATTCTCAACGTCGCAAATGCTGTCAACCGTTGTCAATTTACGTCGAATTCGTTTGGTTGATCCGAAACGCTGTTCTCAGGGGCGATCATTACTTTTGGGCAGAGACAAGATAGTAATTTCTGAGAACGGCCCACAGACTCAAGGTGTCCTCAGCAACCTGGAAGAAACAAAGGTGCATGCGAGTCGATTCCACTCTCAACAGTTTGCAGCTGGATCACCGCTGCACGAGGAAGAACCCAACGACACTCTTCAATCTTACGATCGACGCTTCGTAACCCTTCAGTCTCCTCCGCCTCATCCGTCTAGCGATGCAGTTTCTGCGTCTCGGTTCTCTCTCGCAGGCCAGAGTCCAACTACTGCGGAACTGCGCGCCCTGCCACCGACATTCTCCAACCTTGCCGGCCCGCCTGCTGGCCACCGACGATCGCCTCAAGTCAACATCCGCACCCACGCAAGGCGCCGATAAGGAGCACGGCAACCTGTTCCATCCGGACAATATCAAGTAGGTTTCCAGCGGCACTCGCGTTCTACTGGTACCTACCGCTCACGTTGCGCCCCTCTGAGGACCGGGACAGAATGCTGACTTTTTGTTGGGGACCCTCACGGGGTGTCCAATTCTCTACGAATTGTTTTATGTGAGCAGAGATTTGTCGCCCGTGGAAGTGGCACGCATGCGCGTTATTTACGGGCTACTCAAAGAGCATGTCGATGCGCGACAGCGTGGGGGCGAGGAGGTTGGCACGCAGAACAACCCGATGATCGATCCACGCAGCGTACGTTGCATCTTTCCTGCGCTCTCCACGCGCCTCAACGCGCCTCAATGCGCGACTACTAGCAGGCCTTATCCCTGTGCTCCTTGCAAAATCGTGTTTTCTGACCGGAGTATGCCTCTCTGAGCGATTCGATATGGTTGCTGCTGCGTGAGTGATGCACACCAACAGTTTGACTTCAAGACGTTGCCCAAGCTGCCTCCGGAGCTGCTCAAGCATTTCCGACAGGAGCTGCCGCCCGATGTTGCCGCGATGAGCCGTATTGTCTCGACTCTAGGCATCTGGGACGCGGACACACGGAGCGGGGAGGACGCAATGAGCCGCGAGGTCGACCACGAGCGTGCGGCGGAGTGGGCAGCGGTGGACGAGCGAACAATGGACAATCGGGAGTTTGTGCAGATGCAGCGGCGGTCGTTTACAAACCCCAACGCGACGTTTGATGGGGAAGCGCCGCTGACGCCCATGCGGCGGCGGAAAAAGACCTGCCCGCTCAAGGATGAACGTGGAAGGGTCAAGGTGGACTTTCGGTCGGTGGGGTTGTTGGAGGCGTATCTGTCAGATAACAAGAAGATCTTGCCAAAGAGGAAATCCGGGCTGTCGGCAAAGGCGCAGAGGAAGGTGGCGCGGGCGGTGAAAACGGCAAGAACTATGGCGTTGTTGGAGACAGAGCCAAGAGTGAAGCTAACGTATGAAGAGTTGCTCGAGTATGAGCGGTCTCTCCAGTAGGGGCTACGCAGATGTGTAAGAGAGTGCTCTGTGTGTGCACAATATGACTCTACATTTTGTCCGCGTTGCTGTACAAAGCTTGTCCGAGGAGAGGCATCACGTCGGTTGTTGGCGTTTTCACTTTCAGGGATTCCAACTTTTGGTCGTTTCTCTTGCGTAGTGTTCAAAACTCCTCCAGCACCTCTCAAACGTATGCACAACCGCGAGATTCCAATCCTGACACTAAATTTAAAACTTCAATGGTGCACACAATGGTACAGTACTGCCCGATGAGCAAAACCTGTTCTATCGGACAGAATTGTACGTCCGACTTACAGTACTGCAGTACCGTACAGTAGCTCTCCCGTAGACAGTACGGAAGGAGGCAAGTTGCAACGTCATGTCGCGACACAAAATGAAAATGTCGTCCGAGAAGCGCAAACGCCTAAGCAAACAAAAACCGGAAACAAGAGAATGCATGAACATGCTCTGCGACAGTAGTCTGAGGTCGCCGATATGCGCCTCCTTTCCATCTTTACAGAAATTCTGCGTTTGCCCAATCCCCAGGACAAGCAGTCCTACTATCGACAGTAAGAAAATCAAGTATCGTACAAGTTTGAGCCTGTGCTAGTACACAGCACAAAACCGCCCATGTACATCGCGCCCTACTCCCCGACCTACCCCTCCTCACTCTCCTCGGCGACACACACACACACATCTCCTCACAGTGAAACCCCTCTCAGACCCCGTGTGCAACCACCAGCCATAGTCAAAAAAAAAAAAAGGAAGAAAAAGTAAACAGTGCGGAGCAGCCTCCAGCGGACAACCAAGTATACACCGCGCGGCACGTAGCATCCCAACCACGCCGCCGCCATCTAGAGGTTCAGGTTGATGAGCGTGGATGCAATGCTGGCCACTGCGCACATTGACGCCTGCCGTGGCGACTGCATATGTACCGCCGCACCCTCCTCCTGCGCCTCCAACGTTGCCGTCAGCATCCCCGACGCAAGCAAATTGCCTTCCGACCTGGCCATGCGCGTCAACCCATACCCGCGCTTTGGCTTGTCCTCTGCCTGTTGCAACCGCCGCAGCAGCGCTGCCGTCACATCCACATGGTCCTTCTTCCCATACGCCCTCCCCTGCCTTTCCTCCCCATCATCCACAGGCGAGCCCGGCGGCGGCATCGGCAGGGTATTCAACTTTGCAAGGTCGTCCTTGGACCATACGTAGGCACGGCAGCGCACGAGCGAACCGCGCGCGCGGCGGCGCGATAGGGTGGAAGAGGGAGGGCGTTTGGCAACAGCGCCACCGCCGCTGACTCCACTGTGGAGGGCCATGGTGAGCGGGAAGACGGAGGATTTAAAAAGGGGGGAGGGTGTTGCGGGGGGCGGCCGAGAGGAATGGAGGCAGTAAGCAGCAGGGGGGAGGGAGGTGCTGGCATGGGCGTGGCGAGCTTGGCGCTAGCCTCCGCAAAGCTGGCGGAGAGTCGCGCAGCAAAAGGGTGGCTGCGTGGCGGAAGAGGGAGACTGAGCGTGAAAGAGCGGACGTGGTGGCACAAAGAAATGGGTCCAGGCAAAGTAGTGCGTACAGAGTGAGTACGGGCGGCGGGGGGGGGACGGCGGGACGGGGGATTGGTGGGGACGGA
>JAUKWC010025210.1:0-18436 GCA_032356245.1 Endocladia muricata | reverse complement strand
GTCATGATTTTGACCTCATATGAGGCCAGAGTTGACCTCATATGAGGCAAAACCCACTGTCCAATAGACACTAGTCTTCGTACATAGCATCAGTGAGAACTTGTGTAGAAAGATATGATTATTACATGAGCCTACCTGCCACAATCAGCGATCTACAGGTTACAAATTTCGAAAGTCGAAATGAGTGCCAGGCAGAAAGTTTTCACGAGAAAATCAAATGCTGGAAGATTTGGGGACTTCGGTTCTGCGCTGTATTTTTAGTTTTGCCTTGCAAATCGGTTGAATATCTGCGCTACAAATCGCCACTTCTTGCACTACAAACGGATCATCAGCGGTTGAGAAGCCTGATTGGCGATCTGCTTTGCGTTTGCTGATACCATCTTTCTTAGCGAGAGGTGCAGCTGGGAAATCGAGGGTGACGACAGGCGTTCCGCTACGGGCTAGAGTTGGAACGGCCTGTTGTGGCGGGTGTGAGAGCGAACGTTTTTCGCGTGAAAATAGTCTTTATCTACCCTCAGGAGTTACACTTGGGTTTTCTATACCAGCTTACTTTTCTGTAAATATCGTCGCATCTGATTGGCAGAAGTCTAGATATGCTTATGGCTACTACATGTGTCCCGAGAGTTTACAGTTTTGTTTCCACAAGTGTCTACGCTTATTCTGACTTGCTCTGTGATATATGTTACGGTGCTGCATACTGTGGTACTGTTCGTAGTGTGCAATGGTGGCGAACATGGTAGGGGCGCCAATATTACTCGCCGTTTTCCACCTACAGTAGAAGAAGAGTCAAAAAACATGCATTTCCTGATCAGCACACAGATATCACCCTTTCATCAAGTTGCAGACAATAACTGAGTCGGACGCATGGTTCGTTACTACTAGGCTACAAGGTTGAAAAACAACGGCCGTAAGTGAAGTGAAGGACTTTTCAACTTAACTTCCTTCCTTTCTACGACACAATGAGTAGTTTCGGTACGTACTGGGGCCTTCGTTGACTAACAAACACTATCATTTACGACGTTAAATTGATTGGGGCAGCGATTGGCGTGTCCCCTTCTTTATCTGATCCCAAGCGTGTAGGACAGCACCTTCTAGATCGCATAGGATACAATACTGACGACAGTCAGCATAAACTTCACGAGCCATCATGCCGCACAATTTTTTCTATGGGATCTGGGTCTGGAGACTCAGCCGGATAGTCTGTGATGCTCCTTTCTTCTGCAAAGAATTGGTTAGCAACATGCGCTCTATGGATTGACTCGCAGTCCTGCGCAAAAACCCATCATTAACAGAGCGCTCGGTGTATACATGGCAACGAGTATATCTTCGATGTATTGATGTAGTTGTAAGCGTTTTGGTTTCCTTCTAAGTGTACCAGATCGCACTTTGCCTAGTCACAAAATACCCCCCAAAACATCAGATAGCTACCTTCACCCTCTCCAGGTAAAGTCCGTTTGTCCCTGTGCAGATCATGCTGATACGACACAAAGCAGTCAAGGCCATACAATAGAGACCATTTTTCATCTAACTATATCACACTTCTACTATCAGAATATTAGCACGTTAAGCTCTCGCTAGCAAAGCGTTCCCTCACTTACCGATGCCTCTGAATCACCATTAGAGCCATCATCATTCTTTGAGATTGAAATCATGGGGTTTTGTATAGTGTACGACAAACTGAGCTCTCGAAAGAAAAGGAGTCGTAGCTCTTTCCTTAACACTTTCAGACCTTTTGTCCAACTCGAAGCTGTCCTGAACAGAGTCCTTTGATCTGCGGCAGTCAGCTTTTCTGGGCTGCCGGCCGACTTTTTTGTCCCATACGCCCCAGGATCGCGGTCAAAGCTCGAAACGACAGTTTTAGAGCGCTGCAATCGCCCAACGATGTCTGTAATAGAATTACCCCCTCATGATATCCAGAATGAGGCCTCTTTCTTGGTCGTTCAGTCGGGTACCGCGACCCATCTTGAAACGCTACGAGCCCGTTCAGATGCTCGGAATCGGTTTTTGACTATTTACCACGAGTATCGCGCAGACTAAAAGAGCACGCAGGTGGTGTTTAGTTTACTTTTCGCGCCAAAGTAATGGTTATTCGTTACTGTACCAAGTTTTTGTGACCACCCCGTGAAGACTGCGTTTATTGCTGCTTATCGCTGAGTGTTCGCAACGTAATTCACACTGTTGATTCGTCATGAGGACACCCTGAAGGATGGAGTGCTGTGTGGTGTTTTATACTTTGATGGAGGAGGGTGAGGACGACATTCTTGACTGTTCCTATCTTTATGGCCTCCAGTGAAGTGCTGCATCACAAACAGTACTGTACTGCACGTTGGCGGATGTTGTCTGAATAGGATTTCTCGTTGCTTCTGGCCTAGCGGTGCATTTATTGCGTCTCGCGATTTGATGAAGAATACTTTAAAACTACAGTATTTCGGCACAGTTTTCGAATACAATTGCTCCCATATTGTATCTTCCAACACGCGAAATCGCAGCCAATCACCAGTCGGTGAAGAAAAGGAAAAAAAATGGAAGAGGAGAGGATGAAGACATGAGGTGCCAAAGCGTGGAAAGAGAAAAACCCTTCGGCAATCCTTTGTACGGTGCTGCAGGGAGCACTTTTGGTACTCCCTCCCAAAAGTACCAGTGGGGACCTATTTTCCAGCCAAAACACAGGATTCTGCCGGGAGAGGGGCGCTTGCTCGATGGTATGGCCGGTTTCGGTGAAGCTGCCGGAAAATTGCGAGGATTTCACAATGGAAAAGCTCTTTTTTCACGTTCAAGTTGTCGCATCATTTCTCAGAGGCTTCTTCCCTCGCCCTGCCGTTTCTTCGAGGTTTGCAGACCCCTCCGTCCTCCATCCCATTCTTGCCTTGCATCACCCTGCTCTAACCCTTCACCCATTCGCCTCGCTTCAGACACGTCCGGCAACATGTTGCCCACGATGCGCGCTCTGGTTCAGAACGAGTACGGCGATCTATCCACCTTTTCCCTATCCGACGTCCCCGTTCCCACACCCTCGGACGGCCAAGTACTCATCCGGGTGCACGCAGCAGCCCTCAATCCGATCGACCTGAAGCGGAGTTACATGGGCCTCACTGGAGAGACGTTCCCTATTGTGGCAGGCTACGACGTCGCCGGCGTGGTGGAAACCTCAAAGAGTCCCGACTGGACAAGCGGCGACCGTGTGTTTGCCAACGTGGTCGGTGGCGGGCCAAAGACAACTGGCGCGGTGGCCGAGTATTGCGTGTGCCGTGCAAGTCTGCTCGGGCGTGTGCCTGAGACGGCGAGCTTTGTGCAGTGCGCGGCGCTGCCTATCGCGGTCGGGACATCGGTGCAGGCGTTTGAGGAGGCTGGTTTGAAGCGAGGAGACAAAGTGTTTGTGTCGGCTGGGGCGGGCGGGGTGGGCGTGCACGCGATGCACGTTGCCACGGAGTTGTTTGGGGCGAGTGAGGTGGCCACGACGGCCAGCGAGACTAAAATAGAGTTTGTGAAAAAGTATGGCGCAGATCGGGTGGTAAATTATAAAAAGGAGAATGCTGGGGAGGTGTTGAAGGGATGGGCAGATGTGGCTCTGGACTGCTCTGGTGATTATGACATGCAAAAGGCGATTGTCAAGGAAGGAGGGAAGCACGTGACGATAGTTGCCCACGACAAGCCGGATGCACATTTTATTATGTTAAGGACGTCTGGCAAGATGATGGAAAGATTGGCCGAGTTGGTGGCGAGTGGAAAGTTGAAAGTGGTGATTGACACCGAATATGCGCTAGATGAGGCGATGAAGGCTTTGGAGCATGTGGCGGGTGGAAGGGCAAAGGGCAAGGTTATTGTCAAGGTGTTAGGCGAGTGAAGTCGCCCATGATGGCACTCCGTGGCTACATCGCCGCTGTTTAATATACTTACCTTTGCAGAGAAGAGAGGATAGTCTTTCGCGCAGTTCAAGACCTCTTCTGGTGTTTAAGCGCTGCAACTGCATGATGGAGTAGAACATCCGATGGCAGACTGAGGGTGCTGTCCGGACAGCCTTCCAAGAAAACAGACACTTTGCGTGCGCCCCCCTCTTTGAACACGACAGAGTATTATAAACTGGACCGCACTCCTCGCGAGGGGCATCTCGTTTTCAGTCTTTCGTAATAAGAGTCGGTTCGACGGAAATTGAAATGGCAAAGTGCCGAATTTACCACAAGCTGCACATCAGCGTTAAAATATAGCGCAAGGTTTGGATTGAGCCTTCATCGCAGGCATGATTCAATCCCGGTTTGCGGGCACACGACACAACAGAAGAGTTCGTGACGCTGCTGGAACGGGGGGCGGGGGCAAGATGCATTGTAGGTACCCGCAATACTGTTGCTCACCTCAGGCGTATGCGATCTAGATTCTCTACTGCGTGCACCTCGTGAACTCCACACAGCAGCACCGCTCACTTTCACGACGGACGGGGTTAGCTTGGAACAACTAGAAAAGCGCATCCGGGACAGACCCAATTCCTCAGAGATCCCTGGTAAAAGCACATTAATTTCTCGACTCCGTAGAGTTTTCTACAAAGCCAGTACCATCAAACGACATAACGGTCATCATGCTTCCATCAATCTTCTCATGGATATACAATAGAAGAAGACGGCACTGTGGTACGTGTCAGGGACAAGTAATCCAGCACAAAGAAAGGTAGGAAAGGCCTTGTACTCGTCACGCTACGTTATCTCTTGCGGCTGATGCGAATGTGGAAAAGTCCGGATAAGGCTTGATGTGAGTGCTCAATAACTTTGAATTAGTTTTCAAACGATACGTCGGATTTTATGAATGGTGTGACCTACCAGCAGAATGCCCAAGATGCCGTCGATACTACAGTAATAACTGTAGGGCGCAGGGTACTTGGTAGAGAAAGCAATCGTTTCGATCGCTTGACGAGCGTGACCTGATTATAGGGGCGGAATCATCACCACTTTTGCGCAGTCAATCGGTCTCTAAGTTGCTACTTGGATTTTGCAGTTTCTGGAAAGTATGCCGAGGTGCCATACTAGCTAGGCAGGGCTGTTTTAAGAAAGTATAGTACTGTACTGCTTTGCATGTCCTATTACGCACTACCCATTTTCGACCAAATAACACACCAACCGCAGGGCAAACCCTCCCAATGTCGCACCAGTACACGTCATACTTTGTGCATTCAGCAACGAGCTGGTGTCATCTGCTGTGGACGGTACCAGCCATTGCCTCTCAAGTACTTGCATTGTTGCCATTCTTGCAGATCGCTGCACAACACGGTTCAGTATTCTCACAAAACACTACATCCCTCTCATTCCGCTTCTATCCTTCCGAATCAGCTTCTCTGGTGACAATCTTTGGACAGTATGCCATATCTCAACCTCAAGTCGGTCTTTTGAAACGTGAAGGCGGTTGAGCGAGTCTTGTGGTTTGCGGACGGGGAAAGAGGAGATCGTGGAATGCCCGACTGGATTGAGGAAGTAGGCAAAGTGCAAATGCGCAAATGAGGGGCAGGACGGAGATGAAAGACTCTAGGTGGATGTCCACTTGACCTGAGGAAGGTAGCAGAGGAAAAGGGGACTGGGTGCCTGCACCAGCGAGCTACTGTGCAGAGAAAGCTGTAGAGTGTTCCACACCACAACTTGTCGCGGGAATACTGACGAGGGGCATGAGCAATGTGCGGAAAATGATACTGATCCGACGAGGTTATGCAGATGGACGCTGGCTACATTTTGATCAGTCGGGTTGGTACATGTAGCAAAGTCTCGTTAACGTGCACAATTCCAAACGTTCGCGAGGAGATACTGAGGTTTTGACCTGGAGTACTTCCGTTTTCGTTTAGGATATCGTGCCTAGCTAGATGGCTCCTGTGATGCGCTCTCAAAGTATTTAATTATCGCGTAGCTGATTTTATCGTGGTCTTCGCGACTGCTGCACTGGAAACGAAGATAGAACGGCAGGTAATTGGCACTCGTACACTGCAAATGACATCACTCTGCCAAGACGTGTCGTGTGAGATCCTCAATCTCGGCAGAGGAAATTCGACCGGTTACCATCTGTTTTATCGGAACCGAGGGCGATTTGACCAAGGGCGGCACTGACCATGTTCTCATTGTCGACGATTTCCGAATGGTCCACAATACAGTAAGAAGAAGTGCAACTCGGCGCCCCGACTGATACGCGAATATATGCGTGAGGACAACCTTTGTTAAAGAGCCTGGGGTATATGCGAGTGGTTTGGATCGCGGGTAAGGAGATTGATTGCAACTGTTGTGGAACAGATAATCTGTTCTGGTCACGTAACTTCAAGTGTATGGAAAGAAGTTTTGGTTTCGTGTCATATATCATTGGATGAGAACTCATAACCAATGAACATTTGGCATGGAAGAAAGGACCAAGAACGAATCAGCGAACAATGTGTCAGGATGGGCATATTTTGATTTCGTAGACTGTGCTGCAGCTCCGGACGATTTCCGATGGAGAAACTCTCAGGACAGTACTGTATGATTCTTTTGGTGAGGAAAGAAGAGACCTGACGGATTGACTTCGATATTGTAGTCAGCAATGGCCGACCACCTGTTTCGGAGAAACAGACGGGTGTTAGGCTGTTGATCGGCGCCTCCTAATTGCTGCTCTACGTCATGGACACTCGCAGACAGATGGCCGTACGGGTACAAGGATTCTGGAACAGAGAACCAGTTTCATCATATCCAAGTTACGGTTCCACAATAGTGATCCTTCTGTCGACCCACACAGCACACCAAAAGGTCCCTCATCCACCATAGAATCCCGCTCTGCGTCACCCTCAACCACCCAACTTCCCGTCCATCCCGACTCCATAGCACACCTTCTAACATTTCACTCACCATGCCCGCTTTGGTTCAGAATGAGTACGGGGGCGTTTCTAATACTTCTCGATCCATGTACCCATCCCTACGCTCTCAGACGGCGAAGTGCTGATTTACGTGCGCGCAGCAGCCCTCAACCCGATCGACCTGAAACGGAGCTACGTGGGCTTAACTGGTGATACGGTTCCGGTCGCGGTCGGCTACAACGTGTTCGGCGAGGTGGAAACCCTCAAAAGTCTCGACCGTACAAGGGGCGGCCGGGTCTTTTCGGAACGGTGTGGAAGGCGGGGGTTGGGCCACCTGGCATAGTGGCTGAGTACTGCGTGTTTCGTGGGGATCTGGTCGGGCACATGTTGGAGACGGCAAGCTTTGTGCAGTACACGGCATTGCCTACCGCGGTTGGGAAAGGCGTGCGGGCTTTGGAGAAGGTCAGGGTGAAGCAAGGAGATAACGTTTTTGCGTCGGGTGGGGCCGGCGGGGTGGGCGTGCAAGCAATGCAATCGACCAAAGCGTTGTTTGGGACGAACCAGGTGGCAACTGTAGTGAGCGAAATCAAAAGGGAGTTGGTCATGAAGTGTGGGGCATTTCGAGTGGGAAATTATAAATTTGAGACTGCCGGGACCGTGTTGGAAGGGGTGGGGGGATGTGGCCTTTGGATTGCTCTGGTGATTATCAGATGCAAAAGCCCATTGTGAAAGAAGGCGGGGGGCACAAGACGACTGACGTAGTCAATGAGCAGTTTATGGTTTTCGAGGCATATGGAAAGATGGCGGAAAGGTTGGCCGAGTTGGTGGGGAGCGGAAATTTGGAGATGGTGGTTAACACCGAGTATGGCCTGGATAATACGATGAAAGCATTGGAGCTTCTGATGGGGAGGGGGACAAAGGGAAATGTTGTTGTCAGGGATCTAGACGAGTGACGTTGGTCGTGGTGATTCTCTATTACTTTCTCTCTCTGGTACAGTTCTCACTTTTGAGATGAAGATGGACAGTATTGTGCAAAGTATGTCGCCAATGGTGCACTGCGAGAACTGCCCTTGCATTACGGATAAGAATATATGATCATGAGCCTCGGGAATCGACGGGACAACAGCCCAGTACAACTAGCATTCCATTCTCAGGTGACTCTGCAAATATTTGTTCATTGCGAACCACATTGCACATCATCATTTTCAACCCATCATTGCAAATCGGCAGTCGTCGCAAACTAACATCACGCCTAGTTGACTGCATTATCGATCGCATAGCTGAATGTGCGTTTGCAGCAAGACCTCAATAGAACCACTGATTACTACCATGACTCAGATGGAAGATCGCCACAGCCCGCAACGTAGCCACGACGGGCAAAAGGGTTGACCTCGTTCACATGGGATGCCTATCTCATGCTTACCCCGGTGTTGCGCGGTCTGGATACGCTGCGACATTCTCTCAGGAGCTCTTTTACCTCACGGCGATGTCAGCTTGAATTTATGAAAAGTGACCCAAAGGCGTTTCATGAACATAATTGAGTGCAGGGGCTGACGCTTTCTTAAGTTCAGTTAAATTTAAAACTCCAGCCCAGACGGGTGACTAATTTCTCAAGCAGTATTCCTTTTGTGGCCGAAGTGCTGTTCTGTAGTTCACTGAGAGTGTCTGACCGACGGAATGTTGTGCTACTTACACTAGGGTTGAGCGGTACCTCTGTGGCTAATACTGTGCAATGAGGGAAAGTTTTGATGCGTTTGTTTGATGAAAAGACAAAAACATTGTTGTGCGCTGGCACAGTTGACCAGGAATGGCATGGGTGCGATAGAGGTGAAGACGAGATACGAAAGGTTTTGGAGGGGCTGGAATAGAGCCAGATTGGATTGAAGACTCACACATTAGGAGACGAACAGGGCATGTAGCTTTTGAATGGAAAAGTCGAAAGAAGGGCTGACGTGATCGCTGCGTTGCAGTGCAGAGGAACCCTTGCTGTTTAGAGACTGGTGGATGTCAAGAGGAGTAGAAGGCGATCTTGACTGAGGTTCTTGTCACGACTGACTTACAAACATTACGCCTGGTATCAGTAGAGAGAGCAGCAGACGACGAAAGTGGTTGCCCTTGCAAAGATCCAAACGCTGGGAAGGAGCGTGCGATGCCACGCACTTTGTTGTGTGATATGATCAAGATTCGTCAGGATGTACGCGAGGAGAGGACAGAAACAGTGGTCATCGTTCGACCTGATAGTGAACGTAATGAGCTCATGGCACGGAAATACTTTAATCGCAGCATAAGGACGCGCGCGTAGCGCAGAGTTTAAACCAAGAATGTTGATGATTCGGTCTCATTCACTTGTTTCTGATTTCCTGTGGCGGGCAAAAGCTTCTGCCCAAATTGCGGACTTTAACTTCTCGCCATTCGCTTCAAGCCGTTTGGACAGCGAAGTTGACGAGCTACCTCCCCGTTCTCAAGCGACAGAAAGAAGCGGCAGTTCGGTGTAAGCCTGCTCCTTTGAGCATCTACAAGGAAAGACGTGTGGCATACTATAAGGTGTAGTTGGGCGCGCGTCGCATGCATCGACCACGACATGAGCAATCGGCAGCGTTTGATCACTGGCTAGTGAAAAACAAAACAGGTTAGCAGCCGATTTGTGAAAGAGAGGATCACGCGACGTCTTCAATTCTCTTCTGGCGAAACGTTAGTCCGACTAATACCCACAATAACAGACAAACAGTCTGTGAAATACGGGCTGGGTTTGTGGGACATAAAGGGCGGGAAAAGCGAACTGGACAGGAAAAGCAAACTACCGAAACTATCGCCTGGTCGATGCGAGAAACAAAAGCTCCGGGCAGGCCACATGAGAAACTTTACCGTAGAAAGGCTACCCTCCCTCCCCACTGCTTATGAGTCAAAGGCCCTATCACCCACACTCCACATCGCCTCTACCAATACACCCTACTACACACGCATCCACTAGCTTGTCAGAGCGCAAATGTATCCTAGTCCGGAATAATGGCGCTTGACCTGTCTACCATTTCTCTATTCCCAATCCGGCCGCACGCCCGCAGACGGCGAAGTGCACATCTACATCCACGCGACAGCATTCCTTGTAATCAACCTAATTCGAAGGCATTTGGGGGTCAAGGGCCAGAAGTTTCCCACTGTAGCCGGTTGGGATGTGGCCAGCATGGTCAAACCCTCGGCACGCCTCAAGTCGATTTGGCAACCAGGGACTGGGTTCTTGACGGCGTGTTTGGCGGCGAGCTGAAAACGGGTAGGATAGTGGGCGAGTTTTGCGTATATCGTAGTGATTTGCTTTGGCGAGTGCACATAGGGAAAGCTGCGGTCTGTCTGTGGTCTCACATGTCGTTTTAAGTCGATATTGCCGGCGTTTGAGAAAGCAGGTTTGAAGAAAAGAGATAAAGTGATTATAAGTTAGGTACGCCCGGTGCCCAGGTGCATGCGAGACGGTTGGAAAGGGTTTTTTTTGGAGCGAGCGAGGTGACGACGACAAGGAGCTAGACGGGAGAGTACTTTGCGAAGGCGTAGGGGGCGGACAGCGTGGTGGATGGCGCAACAAATACTGTCGGCTATTCATGGCCAAGATGGGCGGATGCCGTACATGACCAGCTTCGGAAATTACAAGATCCATAGCCGCCTGTCCAGAATGGATATTGTCATCAAACGATTGCGGTGTGCGGTGGTTTAGATTCTAATTTCTTTGAACTAAATATGTCTGATGAATACGCCTGGAACAATAGTCAGGGGAATCGCCAGGTTGACGGAGTGGACAGTTTCTGAGTGAAGCCGATACAAAGAATTCGCTGGATAACGCAATGCAGGGAAGCAGTGGGTGGCAGGCGTGAGGGCAGGAAATCGTCAAAGTGGTGAGCGATTGCAACAACTCGCACAAGATCTTGTCAGCGAATGCCTGTACTGCATTTGCCGCAGTTAGGATGAGATAGAACGCCATCCTCTTCACAGGATGGAACGACAGCAACTGCTAAAGCCACCTCGCGAAACAGCATTGACTCAGAAACCGGAATATCGTTGCAGACAGGCATGTTCATGTAACTAGCTCACTGCACTGTCGATAATATGGACGGTCTCTTGCACTCCCCAGTCGTATAAGGTTACGCGGATGTCATGAAGAATTGCGAACGATGGTCCTGACCACCGGCTACAGATCAACATTCGCGGACTCAGCATCATCCTCGGACATTCACTCAGCATCATCCTCAGACATTCACGTTTGATTGCAAAAAAAAGATCGAACTCAATCTGCATTCTCTCGGCAGCCCAGATAAAAGCTTGGGACGCAAGAGGCGGCACCCCAACCAAACGTAATCTGGGTTAGAAAACACACAAAGATTTACTTGATACTGTCCGAGTGACCTCAAGAAGGGCGACTCGTAACTACAGAAAAAATATGACAAAGTCACTCACAACCTCTCCGTGCATAACATTAGCCGTAATCACCAGCTCACCAACCCGCCTCGCCATCTACACACTTCCGTATATAATCCTCCAAGACACAAGAACAATCTCTATCCCGGGTAATCCAGCAAGCCGCTTAGTACGCCCAGAGTGCTTAGACGCCACCCTCCTCGGTCTTGAGCGGGCGGTCGCCCTTCCAGAGCGAGTAGCCCTGAATAGCAAGGGCGACGCACGTGAGCGGCGCGAGCACATTGTTCGCGTTCATCCTTGCGCCGGCCTCATCCCAGGTACCGAAGGCGCGGTTGCCAATGTGATAGAGAGCCCACAAAAACTGGAACACGGTGTCACCCGCAAGCCCCATGACGCTCGGTGGGGCAATGAGCGACTTGATGCCCATCGACAAAATGCCAATGCCCTTTCCACGCATGATGACGTTGAGGGCAGTCTGGTCTGGTGGAGTGGTCAGCGGGCGCTTCTTGAGGAAGACCGACACGGCAAAGGCGGGGGCGAGGGCGATCGGGGCACCGAGCGTCACGGCCAGGACGCCCGACATGCGCAAGGCATTGCGAACGCTAAGAATGTTTTGGATGCGCATGGTAGATCGAAGAGGGACAAACAGGTAACAGAACAGAAAAACCGGAAGAAAGGGTCAAGCAGAAAAAATGCACTGAAACGGAGGTAAGCGCACCGGAAGAGATCTGTGCAGCGAAGAAGAAAAAGAAGTGCGAACGTAGGCAGATGGAGCGAGGATGAAGATGAAAGGTAGAGGTTTTGAGGGGGGGGCGCCAAATGAGTGCGTCAGGATGGGACGAGACGCACGCGAGATGCAGGAGGCCAAACGACGCGATCGGGATCGAGGCGTTTGAGCGGTTGCGGATCACTGACGATTGGACAGGCGTCGCGATTTTGCGGTTCACCGTAGTGAAGCTGGAGGGGGTATCCAGAGGACTGCCGGCTGGAATAGCTGGAAGGCAGCGCGAGCTCAGTGGGAGGTTTTTAGGCAGATCTGGTGCATCGTGCACCACCTGGCAAGGAGTGATGGCGATGCACGCTCTACAGTAGCGAGGGTTTCTCTTCCCGCCACGATTGCCTTCCACTTGTGACTTGTCCGGCTGCAAGATCGCGATCTGCTGTTTTTTGTGCGAAAGCTTGTGCAGGTGACCACGCCAATCAATGGACGAGTCAGTTGGAAAAGATATCTCAGAATTCGAAGATATCATGTTCGACTGTAAGCGTGCCTAGGTGTTAAGACGACAAACACTAATGTTTTGGAGCTGGTACTGTACTGCACCAACGGACCACCTGGTGCATACGTGGAACATGAAAGAAGTGCAGCATACAGTATCATATATCTCTTGCCGGGCCCGGCCCTACCTCCCGGCCAGAGTTGCCACGTCTGCCTACTCCGTATGATCATATTAGCGTTGAAATTGTGTAGTACATTGCAGTCATGCATGCTTGGCATGTACTTTACAACTTGAAATATACGATTATAGTGTGCGTAATACTTGTATAGCACAATTGCACTACCAGCTCTTCTGAAAATACTGTATTCAAACTCAGACAAGCGGCTTTAGCATCTGTCCAGCATGGGTTGATTTGCTAACCGAAGAAGTACTTTCAAGAGAAAATCTCGACAACGATTGGTACAACTTAGAGCATCTCTAGTGTCTACTGGACATTGAGTTTTGCCTCATATGAGGCCAATCGACCATCGAAAAAATATGTAAATTATATAATACGTACGATGAATAGGTTAGTTGTTGTACGTGTAATATACCTCACCCCCTTCTCTGATACCAACACAAAGGGTAGCATACTCCGTTGCACTCAAACTCTGACTGAGCAAAAAGTCCCGTGGGGTTTTCTACCGCTCACTCTACCAGAGTAGAGTACTCAAAGGCCTGCAAGTAGATACGAAGAACAGCGAAAGCGGACGTCTGCATGATACTTTACAATCTCCACAAAATTCGGTCTCATGTGAGGCCAAATGTCCAAGAGAGACTAGTATCTATTGGACAGTGAGTTTTGCTTCATATGAGGTCGGCTCTGACCTAATTTGGGACCATAATCTTGCCTACAATAAACAAGTTAACCGTACGATGTTCAATTATACATTGATAATGCAGTACATCTACCATCCACTCAATGCTCCTTCCTCACTCAAGTAGAACACTTTCTACAACTATTTCTAACTGCCACGAGTTAGCCCAGTGGCCTTTGGGATATCGGGAGAGCTTCTGCTCGCGAGTTAATTCATTGCTAAGTACAATCGAGCTTTGAAATTCTCTTCTCACGACTCGACAGGTTCCAAAATAGTTTTGGTTCAGGACTCTTTTAACGAGCCCACGTGAACAGAAGACAGTACACAGAGACATATTTTGAAGATGTTTTCGATAGGGATACAACAAAATTGAGCGAATTGTGTGATGCCGATAGAACTGCTGCGAGCTGTCCCACCTTCTCTGGGTTTGCTGGAAGTCTGCAGCTGATAACTAGCCTTTGGACACGTATAACTGAGCAAGCATCAGAATGTGATTTTTCTTCTCTCAAATTACTATGTGTCAAAGAACGTATTGCGAAACTGTAAAAGCGACATTTAATGAAACGAGGTCAAAGAAACAAGGCTAGGGCTTTGCAGCGGGCAGGCTGACTCCGAATACGCTGTCAAAGTATATGATATCACTTGGGATCTCAAGTACAGATCTAGCACGAGCCTATAGAACTCCGCCCACACCATTCTGAATGATTCCGTGTGCCAATTGACAGGAAGTATCGTTTGGATGCAAGCACTCTGCTCGTCGAGCATCCTGATCATAACTTATAGGATTTAGCGATACCGACGACCAGAAGAGATGTGCTGACCCTTGCTACCAAATAGTCAATCTAGAGATGCTTCTTCAATTCGAGCTCATCATGATAATAACGGTTTTTTCTTTTGAACCCTGGAGCATATTCTTTAGGTGGTTTTAAGTACTTTTGGAATGCATATCTCAATGATATTAGGGTCAGGAACTCCGTTACGGGACCTCCGATTCTCATGGTATGTATTATCGCTAGTAGAGTTCGTCCAAGTAGAGCCAGTAAAGTAGTGTCTATCCTTGTCGACCGAAGTGATGGCCATGAGGTGAGGCGCATTAGTACCTTACGTAGTGTGGGGGCCCTTATCAGCTATTTTCAATTCTGAACGGCAGTCAACAGGGCATCCTTTCTGGGCTGTTTTGACAACACCATTGCGCTCCATGGCATTCTGGAGAAGCACTTTCGCCGTCTCAACCAACGAGAAGTACAGGCCAGCACAGATGACTCCGTCGGTATGAAAGCACGTTTCAACCAGTCGGACAAGCCCTGACCTGCGCATCGAATGTAGTAAAACTGGCCTGGAGGTCCACTGCGTGCGTCGGACGCCCAGTCTAGTTCTACTAGATATTCGTATTGCAACAAGTGCACTATCTATCGAGTATTTGTGCGGACCTACGACACAACAGTCACGCTGTATTACCGTCCCGAGTCTACTCCCCACTGCTCCTGGCACAGCGACCCATACCATCGACATCACATCACATCTCGTAAGTCTTGTCACTCTCCAAACACACCACGTATCGAGCCCAACCTTCGTCCCAGTTTGCACCACCACGCAGGACCACCGCTCCCACTCCCTCAGCTCCCCTAGGCCCATCTCCCGACACCTCCTACATGGCATCACAGACTCGATGTCAAGCCACTCTTCAACGATGCCGCATATCCTGCTCCGCCTCTGTTCCAGTACTTACGACTGCTCCCCACCATAACCCCCAATCTCTCACCCTCTCCACCTCCAACGACATACAGTCCCCACATTGCGATGCACGCCACATTTCGTGCTACTTTCCATCCACACCATGCATCCCGCCTAACCTCTGTTTGGATCTGGTAATCACACGTGGCTGAAGAGTTTGCGCATCTCGCCCAGCCTCTCTGATCCTGTGCAAATACCGAATCGAGGTCGCACTGCTCACATAAGGAAACCGTCGCATGACAAGAAATAAACCTCGTCGCTCGGTAAGTTTCGTCGACATCTGGGTATCTGTGCAGGCCTGAACAGGTGGCGTCCCTCGTTGTTGCAGTTTAAGTAGGGCCTGCAGCACGCTCTTGCGCTCCACATTTTTGCTGTTGTATCTCACAAGTACCCTAGACGGTACGAAAGTTCGGAAATCTTTGAATGAGGCGTGTCGCAATGTCACTGCATTTCGATTCTACCTCTTGTGGTAGCCATTAGTCAATATATGGTACTCTGCTGTCCACGCAGCCAATAGCGCGGGTGTTTTTTGATGTCTGGGTCCGACTTCCACCGTGAGCCATCCCGCGTGCATGGTACCTGTATTTGTTTCCGTACACGCAAAAGTGCTCACGAGCGGACCCGTCATCAAGTGATTTGCAAATGCAGGAAGACAGCTTCGATCATGGCAAACTTCGTAGCTCTTCGTTGTAACAGTCCTCCGGTCACACCTTCTCCGTATAGACCTCTTTGCCCGTGTTTAAAACCCGCTGCAAGATTGAGCAGTGCATCTAGTTGTCCGTTGGCTTGCAATCACTTTTCAGGGCCGAGCAGCAGTGTTATCTCCAAATATAGCGACCGGCGAAGCCCGGCCCTACTTCTTTGTAAAGTTTGCCGTCACCAGAGCCTGCTGTCCACAACGAGGACAACGTCCATTCTGATAACGCTCCAGCGCCTCTGGGTCGCTCGCTTACAGTTATGACACAACCGGGTGCCGATGCGGCCTTGAGTAAGACCAATCTCCTGATACAGTCTCTTGTGGTTTTTCCCGTTGGCTTAGAGAGGACTGTCTGCTAGCGCACGGTTGATGACACCTATTCTATCCTGAGGCATCCGGATTTCTGCCTCGCGCGCTTTGGAGACCTCATTCGCCCTTCTAAGTAGGATCGCTCCCTCATACTCGCTATTGTCAAGAGGGAACTCGACTGTCGGATCTGCTCCGAAACTCTTGTGTTGGATCAAAGTGTTAAGTTTGTCTGAAACGTCTCCTTCCAGGACTCTGTCCAGATGCTGCGAAAGCAAATAGCAAAAACCAAGACAGAGTCTCCCTACTACCACTGTTCTGGAGACGCCCTACAGCGAAACGCATCCCTTTTCGAATCACCTGCCGATTGAACTGCACCGCCACGTTTTTGAAGACTTGCAGGAAGGATTCGCGGGTATCGAGCTCGAGGATGTGTCCTGGGGCACCATGACGTCGGGGACCTGCTCGTCTGTAGGTAGCATACAGATCTATGCGGTCAAATCTACCACCACACCTAGGAACAGCGCCTTTGTAGTCTATGTCGTGCAACTCACTGTCCTCAATTTCATCGCCAGTTTTTGCCAGCGCTGCACCATTTCCCTGCACACCATCAGTGGCTGTCCTGCTCTCGAACTCTTTCCTACCACGGACGACAGAGACTTTGACGCCATTCGCTCTTCTTCCCATACTCGCGCACCAAACACTAAACCCTCCATCTTACACCTCGCTCTGCGCTCCCCTCTGGCACCCCCGGATGAGAAAGCTCTTGTAGGCGTGACATGCTCAGATGCCTCTCGTCGTCTGCGGAATTCTCTGTCAGCCCTCACCAGCTCCTGTTGCGAGACATCCGAAGCGAGGGACGTCTTGGGCAGTCGCTCAGACAAATAACACAGATAACCCTGGTACCAGTGGTAAGGACTTTCAAGTCTGCTCACTTTGTCCGCCTGAATTCCGCCACGCCCCATCCATTCCGTCGTCGATGATCGCAGAAGAGTGGCCGACCTCAAGGCAGTCAGTGCTGTTCATCCATTGGTGGGTAGGTTGGCTCAAGCACGAGCCGCCATCACACAGGCTCAACAAACCCTCGCAAACTCCTTCCTGCAGAGATTTCCGTCTTGCCTGCAAACATGCCCCCTCCTTTTCTGCAACTTCCATCCTCATACGCACACCATTTTCAGTTCTGGACAGCTGCGGAACTTCCACCTAGACACCCTCAAGCTCATCCAGACCGGCATTTTTCCAGGCTGTACTCCCCCGTTTAATTCACAGAGCAAGCTTCTGATTGGAAGAGTTGGAAGCAGCTCAGAATCATCCTCTTTGTTCTCCCTCGCGGGGTCAATATAGTTCTCACTGCCAGACAGAGGGATTTCGATGTTGCCGATCTACTTGTCGGCTTCTCCGCTTTGGAAAAAGGCATTCGTTTTAACGGTCTCTGCAAAAATGACAGAGTACACGTTAACGTGGACGCCAGAGACTGCGAAACCTTTGATATGGTCTTTCCCATTGTCGTAGGCTTGATAGGCCGTTGCTGCAGCGATGCTGACTCTGCGCCCCTCGCATCGATTCGCGGTCAGTACTCGGATATTCTAATACTCAGCGGGAAACAGGAAGTAGTGGAGCAGTGGAGCTTCGTGAAGGTTCTCAACCTACACGAGCGTATGAATAGATTTGAAACCTACCTGCTCCACATCTATAGGGACCACCACACGAGCATCTGTGTTTCAGGAAATGGATACGGACGTCCACTCAGTGCAGTACTAGGACTAGTAATAAGCGTGGTTTACTACACATTTTGCATATCCAGGCCTAATATTACTATACCCAGACTTCCACCAGGTGGACGTCCTAGCTTCCTAGGACTAGACTCGAATTTCCATCAGGTGGACGTCCGAGTCTAGTATTACTACATTCTTAGTATTACTAGACTCGGACGTCCACCTGGTGGAAGTCCGGGTATCGGAATACTAGATGATATACTACGGCCTGTGGAAGTCCAGGATACAGTTATACTGCGCAGTGTACTGCGACGTGTGAAAGCCAATTCGTAGTTTTACTGCTCAACAACGACACTTTCCGTAGTTCCGAATGCAGTTTTGCTGCATTCGGAACTGCGTAAAGTGTAGCTGCACAGCGCACTTACTGAAGCGATACCGAATGTTCACTGCGGGCGGTGAACGTCAGGTCTCGTTCTAGTACCTTTCCGCACTGCTACATGAATAGTCCTTCTACAGTATTCTGACGGATCTACGTTTTCAACATCATGCCCCACCATCATCCCTACTCCCTCATCCTCGGCATCTCCAACAGCCCGCACTCCCTGCATCGCATCGCACACCACACGTCTCGCCACTCTTCAACGACACCCCCTCTCTCGCCCGCCGTCCCTCCCAGTTTGCCTACCACACCCCACCATCACCCGCATGCCCTCACCGGC
>JAUKWC010025100.1:0-18437 GCA_032356245.1 Endocladia muricata | reverse complement strand
CGGGAAGCCCACTGCCCCGCTCACGAATGCGAAAAAGCCCAGCGTCTCCGTTTGTGTTTCCGGAAATGGATACGGACGTCCACTCGGGCAGTACGATGTTTAGAAGTACCCGTAGTTTACTACACATTTTGCAGTTCCAGGCCTAGTATTACTACACCCACACTTCCACCAGGTGGATATCAGAGTCTAGAGTTACTAGACTCGGGCTTCCACCGAGTGGATTTCCAGGTCTAGTAATACTAGACTTCGAACTGCACTTTTCGACATTCCTGATCTAGAAATACGAGGTCATATGCTACGTCCTGTGGAACTCCAGGATCCAGCTCTACTGCGCAGCGTGCTGCGACATGTAGAAGTCCATCTCTAGTTTTACTGCACTATAACTGCACTCTCCGCAGTTCCAAATGCTGCGTTGCTGCATTCAGAACTGCGAAAAATAGGCTGCGCATCGCACTTACCGAAACTTAACCTACCGGTCACCGCGCACTGTGAGCGTCCCGTCTCGTTCTTCTACATTTCCGTACTGCTACAGGAGTGGTCCTTCTAGATTATTTTGTCGGACGTACGTTTTCAGCATGATGCCCGACCATCACCCCTACACCCTACCTATCTCCACCTCCAATGACGGACATTCTCTGCATTGCATCGCACACCACATGTCTCGCCACTCTTCGACCACACCTCCCATCCTGCCCACCATCCCTTCCAGTCTACACCCCACACCCCACCATCACCCGCACTCGCTCACCCTCTCGACCCTCGACAAACCAAACTCCCCGTATCGCATCGCATACCACACGTCTCGCCACTGTCCAACGACGTTACCCATCTGGCCAACCTTCCCTCGCACTTTGACCACCTCCATACACCATCGCCTGCACTCCCTCACTCCCTCCACCTCCAACAGCTCGCACTCCACGCGTCGCATCGCACTCCACCTCCAGCAGGCCGTACCTCCCGCATCTTGTCGCACACCACACGTCTGGCCACTCTCCAAGGACGCCTTTCATCTCGCCCACCATCCCTTCCAGTTTGGACACTACATCCGACCACCACCGGCACTCCGTCATCCTCTCCACCTCCAACAGCCGACATTCCCCACATCGCATCGCACACCACAAGCCTGGAAACCCTTCGACAACCCCTCCCATCCCAGCTGCCTTTCCTCTCACGTTTTACACCCCACTCCGCCACCACCCGCACTCCCTCACCCGCTCCACCTCAGCCAGACCGCACTCCCCGCGTCGCATCACAAACCACACGTCTCGCCGCTGTTCAACGACGCCACCCGTCGCGCTCATCTTCGCTTTCACTTTTGATATCTCACTTCAACACCACCCGCACTCCCTCACCCTCTTCACCTCCAACAATCTGCACTCCACGCGTCGCACCGCACTCCGCCTTCAACAGGCCGCACTTCCCGCGTCGCGTTGCACACCACACGTCTCGCCACTCTTCAACGACGCCTCCTATTCCGCCCAATCCCATCGTGCCCGTGCGAACGACATTCGGAAAACACGCTGCTTACTTGTGCGTGCCGCAGCACAAGGAGAGACCTTCGCGCATGTTAACGGCAGGGTACCTTTCCAGATTTGACGAGGTGGCGTCCTGCGTCGCTACGGTTTAAATAGGGCCTGTTGCTGGTTCTTGCGTTCCACAGTCTCGCCACTGTGCCCTCAAAAAACCGCACATGAAAATACACTGGACCGTACGAAGTCATGGAAATCTATCAATAAGGGATATTACAGCATCAATGCTTTTCGATTCCCACCTCTCGTCGTAGTAACTGTCAGCAAACGCACGACGTTCTCGTGTCTACACAGCCAATAGCGTGCGTGTGTGTCGAGTTGGTGGCCCCATCTTCCACCGTGACCACTCCCCTGTGCACAAGACCTGCAGTACGTCTCGTGAACGCGGGAGTGCTCACAAGCGGATCTGCCGTCTTATACGTACTGAAAACGAGAAGACAGCTCCATTCGTGGAAAACGTCCTACCCTGCTGTTCTCAGACTTCTCCGACCAGCCTTTCTACTTGCGGTCATCTTTGCGAGCCGTCAATATGCGCTGCCAAATTTCGGCACTGCGTGTACTTGTCTTCCGACGCGTCCTCCCTTTCCAAACATAAGCAAAAGTGTCACTTCCGAACACACCGACCGGCTCAGTTCGTCACTTCTCCTCCGCAAGGCACACCCGCTCTAGAATATCCTGTCCACTACGATGACAATGTTCTTTCTGATGAGGCTCTTGCGTCTCTGCTTCCCTTGCTCCCATTCCTGTGTCATCCCGGTACAGGACCGACTACAAGTAAGACCGACCTCCTCAAACAATCCATCCCAGTTCCTCTTGCCGATGTAGAGAGGACTGCTGGACCGCGTACCGTTGACAAGATCATCTCTTTCCTCCGGGATTCCGAATTCTCTCTCGCGCGCTTTGGAAACCGCATTCGCTACTCGCAAGAGTGTCGCTCCCTCACACTCGCTGGTGTCGAGGAAGAGCCTCATCATCAGGGCTTATCCGCGACTCGTGTGCTGGACCACGGTGGTACGTGTTCGGAACTGCCTACTTCCAGGACCCTATCCAGATGCTGCGGAAGTAACTGGCGTAAGCTAACACAGATTCTTGCTATTTCCGCAGTTGTGGTGACCCTCTGCACAGCCACATGCATCTCTTCAAGCATCGCCTGCAGACTGACGTGCACCGAAGAGTTCGTCTAGACCTCAAGGAAGAAGCCATTGGTAGCGAGCTCGAGGGTTTCATCTGGGATACTGGGACGTAGGGGACCCACTCATTTGTAGGTTGTATACAGATCTCTACGGAGAAATCCGCCACTGCACTTAAGAGCAGCGCCCTTGTCGCCTATCGCGTGTATCTCACTCTCCTCAACTTCACTGCCGATTTCTTTCGAAGCTCCATAATGTTCTCGCACACCGTCGTTGTCTATCTTCCTGTCCAGCTCTTCCGCACAATGAACGACAGAGACTTTCACGTCCTTCCACCTTCTTCGGCTCATCGTGCACTAGACATAAAAACCTCCATACTACACTCCGCCTTGCAATCTCTGGTATGGCCTCTGTATGAAAACGCCCTAGTAGACTGCACCATCTTAGATGCCTACCACCGTGTCTAGAAATGTCACCCAGTCCTCACCAGCTACTGTTGCGATATAATCGAGGCGAAGGGCATCATCGCCACTCAGTCAGGCACACAAACCAGCCAACCATGCTACCGTCGCGAGATACCTTCAAAGCTCCTCTCTTCGTCCGACTTCTTCTTGCCACGTACGACACAGTTCACACCCATCTTCGCAGAAAAGTGGCCGGCCTCGAGGACGGTCCCGTTGCTCATGCCCTGCTAGGCAGGCCAGCTGAGGCACGAGCTGGTACCGCACAGACGCAACAAACCCTCGCCACCCCCTCCCTGCGGACATTACTATCCTGTCTGGGAACATTTCCTCTCCTTTCGTCCAATTCTCGTCTCGGCATGCACTCCGTTTTCCGTTTCCAACTGATTGACAATTTTGAGGTACGAATCTCCAAGCCAATTAAATCCTGCATATTTCTTATGCTGGACTCCCCCATCCTATTCACAGGGCCAGCTTTCGCCGGCAACAGTCGGGACCAGTTCAGAACCATCCGCACCGCTCTCCTTCGCGAATTCAACACAGTACTGGCGGCCGATCAGAGGGACTTCTGCGCTCCAGACCCGCACGTCGACTTCTCGGCCTCCGAAAAAGGCATTCGCCTGAGCGGACTCTACAAAACTGAAGGAGCTCGCGGCAAGCTGGAGGCCAAACACTACAATTCCGTTGACACGGTCTTTCCATTTATCGCAGGAATCATAGACCGTTGCTGTGATGAAGCTGACTCCGAGCACCTCGCATCTATTTGTACTCGGTTATCCGACATTCTGATACTCAGCCCGAGACAGGGACTAGAGAACCACTAGAGCTTCGCCAAGGTTGATAACCTAGAGGACCATGTAAATAACTTTAAGGCCTCCATGCTCCTAATCTTTGGGGACTGCCACCCAAACAGGCTCAAGACCCTCAAGTTTCACCTCCTCGCCCACCTTCCAAATGACATCCGCAGCTTTCGACGCCTACAAAATCTAGATGCCGGTGCTCATGAACACGCTCACACTGAATTCAAGCAAGACTACCGCCGCACCTCCACGAGAAGGGCAACAGCCATGGACGAGAACGTCCGCCGAATCCAGCACTCCGAAAACCTCGCTACCGTTCGAACCCAACTGCGCTCCATCTCACGATCGCGCAGCCTCACGACCCCATACAGGAACCTAAACGATACGCACGGAGGGTGTCTTGTCAGGGAAGGCTTCAGAATGTACCTCCGCGCGCTCGCTCACTTGAGAACCCTCGTCATGTCGCTTCTCCGAAACGAAGAAGGCCGCCTCACCGCTGCGATGCTCCAATCGCTACGCGGAGAAGCTCCGTACATCTGCATCGATCTTCTCGCTCAGCTTGGCGACCTGGGCTCCAGTGTGCTGCTGGACCTTGCCCGCGCCGAGCTTCTCCAGCAGCATTCGGTCCACACATGTGAGAATCTCCAAAATACTAACGTCAAAAGTGGATACGTTGTCGGCGGCTTCTGTCCTTCCGCCAACGACTATGATGTTGACCTAAATGTCATTCGACTCAACCCAATGCAGAAATATGTCGTTCAGCGCGTTTATGCAAATGGCAGCTTTGGCCCAACGAAACGGCAGCGATTCAGCTTCGTCCCCCTGGCCGCTGAGGACGGAGAACACACAGGCACTGTACGGGTGGCCGAGGTTTTGTCTCTCTTCCGTATGCATGGCCGTGAATCACTGCAACCTACCGAGTATGCCTTCGTTCGGTATATGGATTGTATTCCATTAATCCACGCTGTTGATGAGACTCTGCGAAGCGTTTGCTTGCGGTGGTCTATAGATGAGAATGTAAATCGCACAGAAAATCCAGTCCCGCTCCCAGAAGGGCGGCGAGAAGGGCTTCAAGCACCTGCTTCTCCCTGGTTTGGCCTATGCAAGGCCTCTGCTATCATCTGGACCGCTCAAGTGGTGGGGTCAAATTTCCACATCCCAACTTCCACTCCTCAGCTCCCCTGGCTCTACCATCGCTCGTATATAAACAGGCTCTATAGAGACCCTGATGCACGGCCAGTATTACCTGCATCCCCCCCTTCAACGGACAAGCCATTCTCTCTGCACTAGATTTAAAGACACGAGAAAACTAAAACCTGTTTAGTGAGCTACCAACATACAGCCACCGTTTCCTTCCTTCTCTCTCCTCTGCGCTGCGACAGTTCCTCGTGTTCTGCTCCAACAACAGCGCGTGGGGGAGAATGCGAAGTTGTGGGGCGGGATTCCTTGACGGGCCATACGCGCCATTGCAAAATTGATACGGTCCCTCGCTTGAGTGTGCAATTACGACGTAGCAATCGACAACACCGCCAAGCATACTAGAGATGTTGTCCGAATACCACATCTTCCGTACCGCCACATAAAATTCGTTATCTCAAGCCACCTTCACCACGTTTGTGGCTACTCCAGGGGCACCAGCTAACAAATCCTCGCCGTCCTCTTCACCAGGCCGTTCCGTGTCCTCATTTGCCGACTCATACAATGCCCTCTCGACACTAGAACCATACCGAGACATCCGTAGCGAAACAACGCCGCATAAAATGCTGCAAACGCTGCATAGTACCTGTGCGGTTGCGAAAGGCAGGTACTTGGAAAACGTCAGGCTTTAAGTGCGTTGTTGCTGGCCGCCAGGGCCCTGAGCATGCTGTAGGCAGGATAATGCTGTTTACAGACAGGCATCTAGGCGTGCGAGTTGCATGGTAGACCCCTACGCGAACATCCAATCCGGCTGAGCAACGTACCCTCTGATCTCGGAAAGCACATGTCTCCACAAAGAGTTTCCAAACAGTACGTCACCCTCGTCAAGATCACACACCTGCTTCTGTACAGAGTAGTCACCGTATTCTAGATCATCGACCTTGCGGAGTCGCCACCATGAGAGGTCTGGAGTACCTTGCTCCCCTTCTGAACCTTTCAGCTTCACCCGCGCTTCAAGAACCTGAGATGAGCGCTTCGCCCGCTTGCCGTCCGATACAAACGTGTTCTTCCGCGACATCAACAAGAAATATCCAAGGCATCGGATCAGCTTGTCCGTAGCGATTCTCTTCCGCGTGCTCATCACGTCAGAGATCGTCTGCCTCGACCCCGCGCAGAGAGCATAGTCTGTCGAAAAAGCCTCCTTGCACTTGCGGCGCGATTTGACGTCCAAAAACAAGGATGGCCAGTTGGCATTACCAAGCTCTGCACGCACCATTCCAACCAGAGCACTCGTTTCATCGTAGTAGGAACGCGCATAGCACTCCTTATGATGAGCAAAAAAACATGGGTGGAATCGGGACGTCAACCTCCAGGCCGTCCGCGGAAAGCTTTCGCGCTACCTATGGCTCACTGCGACCCGCCCAGTTCCGGACTAGAACAGAACTTGCTGCGTCCAGCTCAGCAGTTTTGCGGTGACACCATTGCAGGGTCAATTTCTCGATTTTCTCGGCAACACCAATGTACTTTGCCCCACACTTCTGTCGTACGCTTCCGACTTTGACCATTTCCAGTTCCGGCATTCATTCTGGCCTGCTGGGTGCCACCATAAACCCCTCGAGCCACGCGCAGGCCCTCGTTTTCCTACTTGACATCCTTGAACTCCGCTTGCAGTCGCAGGAACTCGGAAGGCGTTGCCTCAGCCGTCACCCGCACTTCAAGAAGCTCTTGATAGGCCTGCCGTATCTTCTCCTTGTTGACCCTTTTCTTCAGACCAGTAGTCTCTTGCTCCTGCGCCCTGACCTTGTTCGTCTGCTCAGCAAGCATCGTCTCTAGCTCTCCCATCCGCTCGCGCGAGATCGACTGTGAGCAAGCTTGAGTGGAAGTCTCAATACTTGTCCGGGATGGTATGGGCGGAGGTGGAGACGAAGAGAGTTTCACCCCTGATGCATCAGGAGGACGCAGTGTTTCACGATAATTTTTCCCTGCTGCACGGCGGATGTCAGAACGCGTAGGGGCGGCAATGCCGGGCGTGCAGACACGCGGAGCGGAGGCAACTCCGGCCCGGACGGTGAAGCTGGCAGTGCTCAAGCTGCAGTCAGATTGAATACACGCACGACAAGGAGGCATCTGGTTGGCAGCACGCCCTGGTGGTACTGCCAGTGTTATAGTAGCACCGTGGGTCGCCATAAAAGTGGCATCATCCGCTTGTTAACCTTCTGGACAGCACAGGGACGCCGACGGCGTTGTCGGGGGCCGTACAACCCCCGTTAACCTACCTGCCGGGTGGCGCTGAGTAGCACTAACCTTGTGGTTCAGTGCAGTCACAGCGAAAGGCGCAAACGGGGCATCGCGCTCCCCCTCCCGCTGCTCATTAGTACGCTTGCGAGATCGCTGCATCGGAACAGCCCTTTTAGTCTTTCCAGCCGGCGGAGCCATCAATGTAGAGCTGCGCCACAGGCAGGACAGGACAGACAGAAGCTCGGTGAGAAGAACAAGTCCGAAGACTACGTCGCAGTCGTTCTAAACTGAGCAGCGCAATTGCCAGTTAGCACTTACCACTGATAGCGGGACCCTTATGAAGTCGTACACACGCGGGGAGGGCCTGCCGACGTTTGAAGTGTCATAAGCGTCAACGGCAAGATTGGAAACAGCGGATGAGACCCTGCAGACTGTGCATTCCAGAAAGTAACGAAAATTCAGACTAGGAGGGTGTCACTAGTGACAGGGGCTCAGATGTACACATGTGACAATACATGAGCAGATGGATGTGCGAAATTCAATCTGAAAAACAATATCCATCTGCACATATATTTTTACATGTGCAGATCTCAACCCCCGTCAGTAGTGACACTCCATCGATCTTGTGAACTACATACACCTCAAACGTAAAATGCATCTACTGCGGCCTGGTGACAATAGCTTGCTTTGGGCGCGACGATGATTGCCGCCAACCGTGCCCGTTCAACCTTCCGTGGCCCTCGTCCCTCCACCCCTCCTGCACTACCACTTTCATTTCTCAGTCTTTCCATTCCATACGGTCACTCGTCCAGCCTACCGCGCACACGGATCCTCTCTCATCTTCTCCGCGGTCCCATTATCAAACCCGTCCTCCTTCATTCCCATTCTTGATCCTTTCTCGCAAGTGGCGTCCTTCTGAACAAACCAATAAACTTCCCATCACGACCACCACCCGCGACTCGCTCATGTCGGCCACCGAGCGGCAACCTGGTGTACGCTCGGAGCCGGAGTCGCAGCCGGGGGCGACGGGGGAGGAGCTCCGTGCCAAAGTGGGCGTGCAACCCTCTCCATCAAAGTCCCCACCACACAAACGCCAGCGTCGGGACGCCTCAGTCCAGGCAAGCTCTTCGCCCGACAGCTCTCCGGCACCAGGGACTGTGGGCGATAAGGACTCCGATGTGATTGCTGTTGAGGTCGAGGAACATCCGGTGTCGTATGGGACTTTCTGAGAGGCCGACTACGAGTCCACCAAGGTCTACGTATATATTGCGCAGACGAAACAGCCGCAGCACATAATTTGCGAAAGCACGGACGCCACCATCGACGGTCTCCAGGCCAGCATAGTTGAGCGCGGTAACAAGTACGCCCGTGTCCTCATGTCGATCACAGTGCGAAGGTGCGAAAATCCGTCGCTACCGCCCATCGCTGACGAGACCATCAAGGACGGCACGGTGTTGCGCGCAAGTGTGACGTGTGCGATGGTGGACGGCCTTCATCGCCGCCAAGCTAGATACAGCCTGAAAGACGATAAGGACGGCACAACATGGGCTCGCCAGCGCTTTCGCGTGCGTCTCATTCGCCGGAAGTATGGACGGAACATGATGGGTACGGTAATGATGTCCGACGCCTCCCTGCACAACACCTCCGCTGGACTGGTCTGCATCGACAAGTCGTTCTTCCACTACCTCATGAGCGTCATCCACCTCATGCAGGCTGTCCCCGTGGAGAACGACATAGACCCACTGGCATGGAGTCAGAACGGAACTGGGGAAGCAATGACCACGGACACTCTGCTGCCAGCAACCAGCTAGTCTGTCTACCGCCGCTACGTACGACTACCGAAGATTTTTCTCCGAGACTCAAGCCCCTCGAAAGTGCTGCGCGACATGACCTTCGACACCTCGACCTCGAGGAATCTCGGCAACACTCACCTTGATGACCAGCAATTTTGGTTAGAGAGCCCTCGAGTCGTAGCTCTGTACATGACTTCCGCGCCGCGGTTCATCAACAACGCGGGTCGCGACGGAAAATTTCAATCTGAAGCTCGATACGCGTGCGCGCGCCAGCTTTTCCAAGTCTGCCTACACGTTTTTGAGAAGTATGGCAACGCGAAGGGCCTGAGTTGTGACCACTTTCTGGGGACTGAGATTGCTCAATCTGAACTCCTCAGGATTTTCGTCAAAGAGCTTTATCCGAACCAGATGCGCCTCTTCTGCAAGCGAGACAACGACTGTGCAGAAGATCTGGAGAAGCATAACAAGGCGTGTGCCACGCGCTTCGCGAATAAAGTATCTGAGCACTTTGCTCCCGGGCTCAGCAAGAACGCTGCCCCGGCTCTCATGACGACCTCACCTACTGTGCCTTCTACACGCCGCTCTGCCCAGCGTGCTCCTGCTTCCCACGCGACTGCATTCGAGCCTGGAGTCCGTGGGCGGAAGGCCCCAGGAGTGATGCCCGTGACAAAAGCGCTTGCCATAGAGACAACGGCTGCACCCTCCTCACGGTCAACGCCTCGACTTGTGGACATTGTGCAGTCAGGGAAGTCTGGTGGAGTGAAGAGAGCAGTGTGAAAGTCGAGGCGAGGAGTCGCTGAGAAGACCAATGCTGCCCAGGAGAACATGGGCCAACGTGAAGGTGCCCCGCAGATGTTGCACGACAAGGTTTCGAACCAGCTGCCAGTCGGCACTGCGAGCAGACCGTGGTGCTCGAGAAAAACCCGCCAGTTGGGAAAATCTGGCATACGCCGGCCCGCCAGATCACGAAGAAAAGGAGTATCGGCGGTGGATGGCGAAAGACCCGCACCCCATGCTCTGGCTACTTCCTATACACAAACCCAGTGAGCACTGGGCGCAACTGCCACTCTCCGTCAAGGACGTCGTAGCCGTGCATCGGCTTCAGTTCTTCATGGGGTGCTACATGTACTTTGCCGGGCTTGAGGGTATCGATGTGGGTCCGAACTTCTGGAAGCCCAACCGGCCTCACACACACTTCTGGCGGAGTGTAGCAGACGAGGGTGACGATTATGGCGGAAAATGTGCCTACTTTGAGAGACGACAAGGTCAGCTTCAGCACGTTGGCTACAAGTGCCTTGCAAATTTCGCTCGCTCAAGCGGCATTCCGCTCGGAAGCCTCGAGCCCCTGATTTTGACGCCTAAGTGGAAGCTTTCCCCCATTGAAAAGTTGTATTCGCTCATTGCGAGCACATTCAGGGGGGGGAATGCACTGGGACAGGGTCCGAATGAAACCTGGTGGAACACGATTGTGAACGGGGGGGAAGACAAGGGGGACGTAGCATACCGCGAGCTGGTAATCGCCCGCTCCTCCAGTACACGGAGCGTGGTGATGGAAGCCTGCTACTCGACGGGGGATGGGGTGCGGGCTTTGCGAAGGCTTCGTAGCTAGACGCGTGGGTTGGTCAGCTTGCTGCCAACGTCGGTCTGCGCAAGATATATGGTACAAAGCTGTTCATATCTAAAACGGGGGGTCGGTTTCTGGTTACTTAGAAGGACTGCTCGCGGCAAGCGCCGCACAATGACTTTGGCGAGTCATTCAGAGGGGAGACGCTGGGCTTTTTCGCATTCGTGAGCGGGGCAGTGGGCTTCCCGTTGTGGCTGTGCGAGTATTCACACGTGTTCGCATACGGGGAGGAGAGCGAGCAGGTGACAGCAGCGCCGTTGTTCGAGATGAAGGAGATCATTATAACGGCCAACTCTGTGTTTTTCTGGCATAGGCATCTCACGCACGCCGGGGCTCGGTATGCGGACTGCGTTGCGGATGAGTTGACAGTATGGTACCATATGTACTTTACGCCGGAGGGGAAAGGTGTGCCCGACCAGGTGTTCTGCGCAATGAGAGGGCTACCGCAGTTGCTGGTCAGTGAGATGGCCCGTGTTAGTCGTAGGAGTAATGAGAGCGGTGAGGAATCGGACAGTAGGGACGATGCCAATGTGGTTATATTTGCAGAATCAGACGCGGACGGGAGTAGCAGGGCAGAGCAGGTCAGTCCTAGAGATGATAGTTTCGACTCCGATGAAACCGAGGATTTGACTGCTGTTTGGACAAGTAGTGAGGAAGATTAAGTAGCTATACGAAGAAGTGGCTGAATTGCGTGAAGTAAAACGAACCCAAACACCACGTGCCAGTTCGAGAACCGGTTACGGCGAGCAGACCACACTATAGGAGCTGAGACAGACTTGGGCTCAGCCGCAAGAAGAGTCATCCAGAAAAGTGAGCGATTTTGGGGGCGCTATAGCAGGAAAAAGAGGTTTGACAAGTAATGCAATTTCAGACTAGGGGGGTGTCACTACTAACAGGGGCTCCGATCTACGCAAGTGAAAGCACATGACCAGATAGATGTGCCAAATTTAATCTGAAAAACAAAATCTATCTGCCCATGTATTTTCACATTTGCAAATGTCAGCCCCCGTCACCAGTGACACCCCACCGATCTCAAAAATTACATACTTTTCAACACCACGAAATACACGTGTTCCGCCTCTCTCTGGCGTCCACTCGAGGTTTACTTTCTTTCTACGCTTCGTGTGATACGTGTAAGACCTGTTCAGCACAGGAAGTTTGTGCCTCCCGTTTTGCGCGGGTCAACTGTAGCACGGCCACGGCAAGGGTGGAGTGAAGTGTTGGCGTCTGTACTTCTCATGTACTTCTAAGGGTAGGTGGCCATACAGCGTAGGAAGAAAGTTAAATCGTATGAAAGGATGCCGACTCGACTGTAGGCCTCAGCTCTGCGCTGTAATTGGCAAAACTTCGGCGCAAACAACGCGGTGCCGGATGTATGAAATAGTGCGCGCATTGTTAACCCGTGACGGGGCGATACATAAAGCAGCGTCTACTACACGAACGCATCGCGAAGGATAGAACCACTACGTTTCAGCCCCTCCGTACCTTTGAACGTCTTACGTTCGGCACGCACTAAACTGATGCCGTCCAGCAGCACTCGTGCATTGTGCCACGCCCTACGCGGATTACACGTTAGTCATTGTTTGCGTTGCACTATGTTTACAATACTGTCCGAGAAATGATCGCAGACTTTTACACATCAACTCGTGCCATATAACGTCGGCAAGATTCTGGATGAGCCAGTGCACCGGAATATCACCGAGCATAATGCTAATTTTCCTAGAGCCGCAGATAGCGCATATTGCGCGTAGTGGTCGTCATTGCAGTGGCGCGAAGTCCGTCGGAAGGCAATTAAGAGTATGAAGGGTCCAAAGTAAGCCTATCCACGTGAGACAGTCTGTAGAACATCATGTGACATTGAGGTACGTAAGGTGAGATGCGGAACTGCAGTGTACTTCACGATTCGCAGTACAAGCTGGATGTTTTACCAGGAAACGAACTGCGGGTAGTGAATGCGGGCGTTCACTGGACGCGGCAGTTCCAAATGTTTATCTGTCGGAAGTAGGCGCTCATGCGAAAAACCGCCGTACTACACAAACTCCACGTTTTGGAGTGCCACGGAAGTCAGCATTCGATGGCATTCCACACTGTGCAGTACGGGTGGAAGGTTTACTATGGTACTGCACCCGGGGGACGTCCGCATCCGTCTCTGGAAACACAGACGCTGTTCTACGTAGACTTTTCACGCCTGCAAGATCGGAAGATATTGAGAAATTTTCTGACAAGTATGCCTCCCTGTTGTGCAAAATATTCTAGGAGTCTGTAGAGCATCTACTGGAAAAAGTGGTTGCTTGTTTACTGAAAATATAAACTATGCTTACAGCGGCGAGAATGCCGAAAGGTTTGCAAAGACCGTTGAAAGAAAATTCCACGGCTCAGAATATTGTGTTAGTTTCATCGACGGAACTATTATCGGATTCGCCCGGTCTGATAACGATGAGAGGCAGCTTCTGGCGTACAATGGACACAAATGAAAGCACACGCTAAAGGCCTAAGCAGTTAACAGTCAGGTTGGCATAATACCGCACGCATATGGACCTATGGAGGGGCGTCGTCACAACCGGACTCTGTATACACGATGTGGTCCTCATGAGAAGCCCCTGGACTTGATATACGTAGAAGGTCAGCGCTACTGCCTCTACGGGTATTCGTGGTACAGTTGGGGGTAGTTAGTGGAGACCCCATATCAACGAAGTAATCTAAGTGCGGGGAAAAGACATTTCAACAAGAATATACCTTCTTGGCGTATTACCGTACAGTCCATACTTAAGAACGTGAAGTCAAACTTCTCGGTGCTAGATTTCAAACCCAAAATGAAGGTCAAGGAATTTTCCGTCCTGTTTCTCTACATTGCAGGGCTACTCCTCGGCAACAAGCAAAATTGTCTACACACTAACCAGATCTCCCGCTACGTCATCTATATCCGACCCACTCTAGACTAACATCTCGGTCACACGCAGTAAGGTGGTCGCATCTTCACACTGCCGAGGGCTAGCGCTGGCAGTCGAAGACTGAGGCCAACGTTTGCGAATGCGAGCTCACAAGCTTTAGGACAGATCTCTGCACGAACCGAAGCAAGGCACTTCACGCCGTGCAAGGTACATTTCCCGTGAATGATGATGCCGTAAACTGTGGCGAAGGTTCCAATCCTCACTTATTCTCTCAAGCCACTTTTAATAGTTTTTCCTTCGCTGGTTCGAGCTCTTGCATATGTTCTCGCTTCTCGAGTCGCTCTTTGTGCTGTTTCTCAATCGTTTTACCGTCTGCCTCAGCTTTCTTGCGCTCGAAGTGCAGATGCTCACTCTACAGATCAAGTCTGGCAAAATCAGCGTCAAACAAGGTCGCACAACGACCAACCGCGTGTATTTGTCGGTCAGATATGGCACCTCGCACCGATTTCGTTTTGGGCAAGGGTATCAAGTTCTTGCTGTCCAAATAAGATTCTGCACCACTTTTATTCCTCTTGGTTGCATACGCCATGAGCGCCTTTCCAATCCAGTCCTTCTCGGCTTCGCACTCGTAATGAATGTCTTTCTCTGCAACCCATGATGCAAGTAGGTCGTCTTTCCCTTGTCTTGTGTCCATTATCAGCTCTTCCGGCTCCCCTGCCTCGCCCCCTGTGCCAAACATACGTCGCTCATAGTTACCTCGCCGGTCAGACTTGTCTTTAGTACGATTGTGACCGTCACGCACGCTTTTTCGGCCATTTGTTTTGTGGATGGCAGCTTTCTCTATAACCCTGTTTGCTGCGTTCCTGCATTTGAGTTGGACCTCACGTATCGCCGCAAGATGCACATTGGTAGCGGCAACTTCTCGCACTACCACGCGATTCTCCGCATTCAAAAAGCACGATTGCCGCTCTGGCTTGATTTTGACGGTGCCTTCGTCCTCTGCGAGAGATAGAGTCGGGAGGAGTGGGTAGCTTCAGACATTCGGATGAGTATTTGACCGAACAATCTGAAAGGTGTGATTTGTGGTGGATGGGATGGTTGTGAGCAGATAAGTTCTCGCGCGAAACAGCTTTTTTCGACATTGAGGAATTGCAGTCCGGTTTTTTCTAACAGCTCTCCTTCCTGCAACTATCGCCACGACCAAATTGCACAATTCTACGATGGTTCACAGATATTGCAAGCACTACAGAACTCTGCAATTTTATTTTGTAGAATTGTCTAGACACAACCCGACTAGGACATTCAGGTATAGGCTGATCGAGAGACAGTAGTCCCGGAGGTGGGGCTAGCGGCGATGTTTACCAATACATCTCCACTGTTGATACAATCGGCTAAGAACTACAGCCGTTACCCCCCCTTACGTGTCCTATTTGCATCCACTATCTTGGGGCCTTCATTTGCTCACCATTGCATATGGTCTGTGAGCGTGAGAACTTATGCAAATTGTAGTAGTAGCGCGCCATGGCTACTGGTACATTGAGAGGGTCACCTCGCGCCAAAGGCAGCGCGCATCACCGCAAATGACCGTTTGAAATTAACGTATTGTACAGCGCAGTTCGCAGTTCTAATTCTGCTAATATCTATTGGACATATGGTCCCGTTTGATGCCAAATCTCGCGGAGATACTGAAAGGTCAAGGAGAGGTCCACTTCCGCTGTTCTTGATATCTACTGAAAGGTCTTTGAGTTCTGTATTCTGGGAGAGTAAGGTGTAAAAAAAATTAAGCTCTCGTTTTGCGAAGTTATACTTTTAGTGCAACGGAGTAGGCTACGCCTTGTTTTCGTATCATAGAAGGGGGTGAGATAAATTACACGTACAACAATTAGCATATTCAGTATACGTATTATGTACTTTTCGTACTTTTTCGGTGGTCAGTTGGCCCCATATGAGGCCAGAGTTGATCTCACACAGTATGTAAACACTAGTGTCTATTGGACATTTGGTCTCATATGCGGGCGACTTTCAAGCCGAAATATAATATCATTAGGACTTTTTTTTTTAACTTCTTCTTTTTGCCCAAACGACGCCCCATATTGCTGACAGATTGGACAGTCTAGAGCTGTCCAACTTCACCGACAGCATGAGCAGCAATTTCACCGAATATCCCGAAGAGTCATCAATTTTCAAAAACCATGTCTCCCACTTCCGACCCCCGTCGCATCGTCGGATCGCGAGTTCGTACTCGCCCTCGCCTTGTAACCTCCGACTGCCAGTGTCGGCGGTTGTATGGTGCCGACTGGAAGGTCAAGAAAGTCTCTGGAACCGTCAGGGGTGTCAAGAAGTCTAGGGTCAATGACAGAAATGTCACTGATGTGAATGTCAGCTGGGAGCTTGCCGATGGTATCAAGGTCATGTCACTGCGGCTGTGAAACATCGATGCAGGAGAGAGTCCGGAAAACGACTCTGAAATATAAATCCTAATCTCTCCTCCAACCTCTGAGTAAATGGGAAATCAGTCAGGCAGTTCCGAATTGGGTGTTGACATCGACCTCGTCACATCCATGGATGGAGACGGTCTCGATGTAACAGGGAGCACAAGCGAAGATGCATCTCGCCCGGTTGTTGACGTCAATGGTACAGTGTGGGCTCGTGCCGAAGTCACGCTTGAAATGAATGGCTTCATTTGCACGAAGCCTTGGAAGGTCATTGGCCCAATCGGCGAGATTGTATCTGAGAGCTCGTGACCTGCATCATTGACCCCACTCGACTACTTCATATGGATGTTCCCGCAGCGTCACCTGAATTCCATGGTTGTGTGTACAAGCAGGGAACTGGAAAGCCAGTGTTTCGAGACCAGAAGCAAAGGTGAAATTTTACGCTTTTTCGGGATTTTGGTCCTGATGACAAGATGCCAGTTCAGCAATTGTCGCAAATTGTTGAGCAGCATCGCGAGCAGCAGGCATTTGCCGTCTGCACCTTTCGGAGACATAATACCTCGTAGCCGTTTCGAGCAGCTCCGTACCTGTACTGCATTTATCGGAGCTGGAAGCAGTGCTGAGAACATGGATCAGAGATGGAACCTGGCCAAAGGTTTCGTTGATGCAATAAATGATCTTCGGGCCACAAAGTTCAAGCCATTCCACCGCATATGCGTCAATGAGAGTATGTCGAGGTGGTACGGGCTAGGGCGGAGCTGTATTTGTATTGGCATTCCGCATTACGCGTCACTCGATTGCGAGCCGGAAAGTGGGTCTGAAATCAAGTCAGCTTGTTGAGGTGTCAGTGGCATCACGATTCGTCTCGAGCTGACATTGTCAGGAGATGACAATGTGCACCAACGGTACGAGGGCAGCTATAATCATGGAACCTCCGTACTTCTGAGACTGGTTGCGCCATAGTCCCACACGTACAGGGTCATCTGCGCTGACACGTACTTCACGTCGGTTGAGACAGCTACAGTGCTTCTTCACAATGGCCTGAAGTTTACTGATGTTGTGAAGACAGCCAGAAAGGGCTACCCTGTTGACTACCTCTTCGGGCTAGAATTAGCTGACAAGGGTTCTCACGTCACCATGGTCACTAGTATGAGCGACCTCATGGTTTTCATGTGCGTCAACCTGGATAGACGCTATTTCATCAGCTCTACTGGGACAACCTCGGTGGGTGACAATATATACTGTGAGAGGTGGAGGTCCCGTGACGAAAACCCTCACCTGGACAGCAGTGATGTTCCCATTCCAAAAGTATCTGGGAACTACTATGAAACATGCTCTCAGATTCACTAGCACGACCAGTGTCATCAGGATGACCTTGGGCTGGAAAAGAAGTTTGGGGTTAAAGATTGGGCGATGAGAGTCGACACCTCTCTACTGGCTACCTGCATCTTTGAGTCGTGGAAGCTTTACTCAGGACTCCGAAAGAGTAGAGTGTTGACTCCGAGCGATTTCTACTGCCAACCGGCAGATGGACTAATAGATAATGGCATGGACGGAGCTTTGCAGGCTCGCTGCAGGTCTGCAGCTGAAACCTCGAATGACAACATGGACTTTGACAGTGGGTTTGCGGTGCATCTAACCCCCACAAATCGCAGACGTCTGTTTTGTGATGGAACTTCATTAGATGCGGCCTATCAATCTCGCTGTTCTTTCCGTTAGAACACAAAGAAATCGAAATTTATATGTTCAGGTTGTTTCCGGAATATTCGCTACAAAGTTTATATTTGCCATCCCGGAACCGGTAGGGATTGCTTCCAGTAGCATGTCCAGGAGGCCCATGGTTTCGAATATGAAGGAAATGAGGAGTAGTTTTTAAAATGTTTCAGTAATTTGGGAAGTAAAGTCTGAATCTCAGGTTGGTGAGCTACCCTGATTGACATCATAGCTGTCACTTCTAAATGTCTACCGACATTAAAAAAGACTCCATAGCCTCCAAAAGTTCTATCAGCGTCACAAGACTCCCCGATTTCGTTGCATTGCAACAGAATACCCCTTCAGTAGATTTCACCGTGTACCGTTTTCTGTTCAAGTAGGCTCTTTACAGGAATACTGAAACACGGCTGTTTCGAAGCCTGTCGAGTTCTCAACGAGGATTTCGAAGCGCAAAGGCGCTCAGCGAGGATCGAACTCGCGATCAGATGCTCTACCAGTAGCCCGAAGACCACTGGACTAACTCGTCACAGTTAGATCTACATGTAAAAAGTTTTACACTTGGACGCGAAAGGAGCAAAAGGTGGGCGGAAGAGGTACTACACATTCAAAATATTATAAAAAATCGAAGGTTTAATGTATTTATTGCAGTCATGATTTTGACCTCATATGAGGTCAAAATCATGACT
>JAUKWC010024989.1:0-18465 GCA_032356245.1 Endocladia muricata | reverse complement strand
TCTATTCTAGTTTGTACACCGCACCCCACCATCACCTGCACACCTTCGCCCTCTCCACCTCCAACAGCCCGCGCTCCCGGCATCGCATCGAACATCAAACGTCTCGCCCCTCTTCAACGAAGCCTCCTATCCCGCTCAAACCCATCGCGCCCGTGCGAATACCGTTTCGAATACGCGCTCCTTACCCGTACACGCCGTCGCATCACATGGAAAAACTGTCGCTCAGTACTTTCTATCGACGGGAGGGTACATTTGCGGATTTGACGTGGGGACGTCCCGTGTCGCTGCGGTTTAAACAGTGATTGTGGCATATTACTGCGTTCCATATTTTTGCCGCCGTACCTTGAAAACCCCCTAGATGAAATCACACTAGACCGCACGAAATTTTTAGAAGCCTTCAGTTAGGGATATGTCAGAATCACTGCTTTTCGACTCCCACCTCTTGTTGTAGTACTAGTCAGTGAAGGCATGCTTTTATCTTGTCGACACAGCCAATAGCGTGCATGTGTGTCCAGTAGCGGGCCCCTTCTTCCACGCTGACCACTTCCACGTGCACGAGACTTGCACTAGATCTCGTGAGGACGGGAGTAGTCGCGACCAGACCTACGGGCTTGTACTTAGTGAAAACAGGAAGATAGCTCTACCCGTGGAAAACGTCCTACCTCTTCGTTTTCTCACTCCTCCCGCCACTCATTCTCATTGCAGCCTTCTTTCCCAGCGCTCAGTATGCACGGCAAATTTCGTGGCTGCGTCTACTCGTCTTCCGACGCGTACTCCCCTTGCAGATACTAGCAACAGTGTCACTTCCGAACACACCGCCCGGCCGAGCTGGTCCCTACTTCTCCGAAAGGTTCATTCGCCCCAGAACCTCCTGTTCACTACGATGACAATGTCCTGTCTGATGAGGTTCCGGCGCCATTGTTTCCCTTACTCCCGTTCCAGTGTCACCCTGATGCAGAGCCTAACACGAGTAAGACTGACCTTCTCATACAATCTATCGCAAGTCCTCTTGCTGAAATAGAGAGGACTGCCGGCCCTCGCACGGTTGACGAGATCATCTCTATCATGAGGGATCCCGAATTCTTCCTCGCGTGCTTGGGAGAACGCATTTGCTCCGCACAAGAGATTTGCTCTCTCACACTCGCTTTTGTCGAGGAGGAGCTCGACATTCAGGCCTTCTCTGCAACTTGCGTTTTGGACCACAGCGGTACGTCCCTCGGAACTGCCAACTTCCGAGACCTTGTTGACAGCCTACGAAAAGAGGTAGCGCAAGCTAACACAGAGCCCTGCTACTTTCGAAATTGTGGTGACCCCCCGCCGGGCGAAACGCATCTCTTTGCACATCCCCCGCGGATTGACGCGCACCGACGAGTTTGTCAGGACCTCAAGAAAGAAGGCATGGGTGGCGAGCTCGAGGGTGTCATCTTGGTCACCGGGACATCGGGGGCCCACCCGCCTGTACGTTGCAAGCAGATCTACACGGATAAACTCGCCTGTACGCATGGGAGCAGCGTCTTCGTTGCCTCTCCCGAGCATCTCACTCTCCTTGACCTCAATGCCGCTTTCCGCCGACGCCCCATGGTGTCCCCGCACACCGTCATTGGCTATCTTCCTGTCTAGCTCTTCCACGCCGTGCACGGCATAGACTTTCACATCCTTCCACCTTCTTCGACTACTCACCCACCAGACGGCAAACCCTCCATACAAAACTCCGGCATGCACTCTTTGCTATTGCCTCTGTATGAAAAAAGCCCTCGTAGGCTTCAAACGGTCAGATGCATGCCATCGTCTCTGGAAATGCCACCGAGACCTCACTAGCTACTGTTGCGATATTCCGGAGGCGAAGGACATCATCGGCACTCGATCAGGCACGAAAACCAGCCAACCCCGCCACTGTTGCGAGGTACCTTCAAATGTCCTCACTTCGTCCGGCTCATTCCGGCCGCGCACGACGCAGTCAACCCTCCATCTCCGCAGAAACGTGGCCGACTTTGGGGCCGACGCCGCTGCCTATGAGTACCTGGGCAGACGGGCTCGTGCAGAAGTTGCCACCGCACAGGCGCGACAAACCATCGCCACGTCCTCCCTGAGGAAGCTGCCATCCTTTCTGGGAAAATGCCCCCTGCTTCCGTCCAATTCTTATTTCCGCATGCACTACATTCTCGGTTTTGAACCGCTGCACAACTTCCACCTCGACATCTCGAAGCTAGTCAAGGCTTGCATATTTCTTAGGCTCGACTCCCGCGTCTTATTCACAGCGCAAGCTTCCGCTGGCAACAGTCGGGACCAGTTCCGAACCATCCAGACAGCTATCCTTCGCGGGGTCAACACAGTCCTGGCTGCCATACAGAAGTACTTCTACGCTCCTGGCCTACACGAAGATATCTCAACCTCCGACAAAGGCAGTCGCCTGAACGGGTTCTACACAAATGAAGGAGTTCGCAGCTTTCTGGAGGCAAAACACTACAAGCCCATTGACATGGGCTTTGTAATTATCACAGGAATCATAGGCCGTGCCTGTGATGAAGCTGACAACGGGCCCCCCGCATCTATTTGCTTTTGGTACCCGGACATTCCAATATTCAGCTCGAGACAGAGACTAAAGAAGTACTGAAGATTTGCCAAGGTTGACAACTTAGAAGACCGTGTCAGTAATGTTAAACCCCCCATGCTCCGCACCTTTGGGGACCGCCACAACACCAGACTCAAGAACCTCAAGTCTAATCGCGTCACCCACCTTGCAGATGACATCCGCTACTGTGGAGGCATACAACATCTACATGCCGGTGTTTATGAACACGCTCACCCTTCGATCAAGCAAGACTACCGCTGCACCTCCTAGCGAAGGGCAACAGCCATAGACGATACCGACAGCCGAATCCAGCAATCCGAAAACCTCGATGCCATTCGGACTCAAGTCGGCTTGTTCTCAAAATCGTGTCGCCTCACAACCCCCGACAGGAATTCGAACAAAAGGCACGCGCAGCGTTTTGTCAGTGGAGGCTTTACAATGTATCGCCGCCTACTCGCTCACTTCAGAATTCTCGCCATGCCGCTTCTCGGAAACGAAGAAGGCCGCCTTCCAGCCGCGATGCTCAACATTTTATGCGGAGAAGCTCACGATATCCGCATCGATATTCTTCTCCAGCCAGGTCGTCAGCGCACCGCTGTGCCGCTGGACCTTGTGCGCGCCGGGCTTGTGCAGCCACATTCGGTCCGCACTTGTGACACACTCCACTTACTATCGTCAAAAGCGGCAACAATCTCGGAGGCTTCTGTCTTTCCGTCAACGATTATGATCCCGACCTAAATGCCATTCTAGTCGGGTCCATGCGGAAACTCGTCATTCACCGCGTGTAAGCAAATGGCAGCTTCGGGCTGACGAGACGGCAGCGATTCGGATTCGTGCTCTGGGCCGCTGACGACAATGAATACAGAGACACTGCATGCGTGTCCCAGGTTCTGTCTCTCTTCCGTATGCAGGACAGTGAATCACTGCAACCTACCGAGTATGCCTTCGTTCGCTACCTAGGTCGTATTGCAGCAGGCGACGCCGTTGATTACTTTCAGCATTGCGTTCGCTCTCGGTTGTATGCAGGCGAGAATGTAAATCGCACAGATAATCCTGTCCCGCTCCCAGAGATGCAGCGGCGAGGACATCAAGCTCCTACTTCTCCCTAGTTTGGTCTGTGACAGGCCTGTCTTACCCTCGGGACAGCTCATGTGGTGTGGCCATGCTTCCACATCCTCCCTTTTACTCCTCAGCTCCACCGCCTTTACCACTGCTTCTACTTAAACAGGTTCTACAGAGATCGCGACGCACGGCCAGTCCTACCTGAACCCTCCCCTCCAACGGCCACGCCATTTTCCCTGCACTACAGTGAAACACACGAGAAAACTTGAAGGTATTCAATGAGCTACTACCATACCGGTACAGTTTCCTTCCTTCTCTCTCATCTGTGCGTCTACAGTAACTCGCCCTCTGCTCCAACAACAGCGTGCGGGGAAGAACTCAGAGTTGTGGCCGGAATTCGTGACAGGCCAGACCTGGCATTGCAAATTTCATATCGCCCCTCGGTGTAGTCTGCACGTGCAACGTGGCAAACGACACCACCACCAAGCATTCTAAGGAAGTTGTCTGAAAACCACGTCTTTCGTGCCGCCACATAAAATTTGTTCTGTGAACCCACCTTTCCCAAGTTTTGTGGCTACTTGAGGGGCGTCTGCTAAGACCTCCTCGCAATCATCTTCGCCAGACCGTTCCATTCACTCTTTTACCAACTCACACAACGCCCTGTGAACCGTAGAACCATCCCGAAACATCTCTTCCGGGACAATGCGGCAAAAAACGCCGCAAACGCTGCATATCTTCTGCTCGGTTGCCAAGGGCAAGTACTTAGAAAACTCCATGCTTTAATTGGGTTGGTGCTGGCCGGCACGGACCTCAGAATGCTGCAGGCAGGACCCCACTGTTGTCAGCCAGGCGTCCAGACGTTCGACTTGCATGATAGACCCGTACGCGGACGTCCCATCTTGGCAGGCATGGTCACCTTCGAACTCGTACAGGACATGTCTGCCCAAAGGGTTTGCAAATAGTACATCACCCCGCGCAAGATCACACACCTCCTTCGAACCAGGCAAATCACCATATGATAGATCCTCGACTTTGCTGAGTCGCCACCCTGAGGAATCTGGAGTCCCGTGCTCCCCTTCTGAACCCATCAGCTTCATCCGCGCTTGAGGGGCCTGAGATGAGCGCTCCGCCCGCTCGTTGTCTGATACAAACGTGGTCTTCCGCGACATGAAGAAGAAATACATAAGACGTTGGAGCAGCTTGTCCCAAGCGGTTCTCTCCCGCGCTCCCATCACGTCCGAGACTTTCTGCCTCATCCTTGCACACAGAGCATCGTCCGTTCAAACAGTCTCCTCGTACTCGCGGCGGGATTCGGCGTCCAAAACCAAGGATGACCGGTTCCCGGTGCCAAGCTCTACTCGCACCATTGCAACCAGAGCCGTCGCCTAATCGGAGTAGGAACGCGTATAGTACTCCTTACGATTGGCAAGAACCATCGGTGGAATCGGCACGGCCCTCTGCAGACCGTCCGCGGAAAGCTCCCCCGCCACGGGCGGCTCACTGCGATTCGCTCAGTTCCGGACCAGAACAGAACTTTCTCGGCCCAGCCCAGCAGTCTCGCGGTGGCACCATTGCAGAACCTGCTTCTTGTTGGTCTTGGCGACACCAATGTTCTTTGCTCCATCTTCTGTCATATGCTTGCGACTCTGACCACGTCCAGATCGGGCATGCGGTGTAGGCTGCTGGGTGCGTCAAGGAATCCCCCGAGCCACCTGTAGGGTCTCGTTTTCCTGCTTGACATCCCTGAACTAGGCTTGTAGTTGCAGAAACTCGAAAAACGTTCCCATAGTCGTCAGCCCCACCTCGAGATGCTCTTGATCGACCTGCCGTAGCTTCTACTTGAAGTCGCTGACCCTTCCCTTGAGACTCGCAGTCTTTGGCTCCTGCGCCCTGACGTTGTTCGTCTGCTCAGCAAGCATCGTTCGTAGCTCTTCCATCTGCTCACGCAAGATCGTCCATGACCGAGGTACAGCGGAACCCTCAACCCTCATCCGGGACGGCATAGGCGGAGGTAGAGACGAAGAGGGTCTTACCCCCGATGCACCAGGAGGGCGCAGGGTCGGACGATGAGTTTGCCCTGCGTCGCAGCGGATGTGCAACCGCACAGAGGTGGCAATGGAGGTCGCGTGGACGCGCAGAGCGGACGCTATTCCGGTTCAGATGGTGAAGCTGGCTTTGATCGAGCTGCAGGCAGCTTGAATAGACTCACGAAGAGACGGCACCTAGTTGGAAGGACGCCCTAGTGGAACCGCCAGTGTTATAGTAACGCCGTGAGTCGCCTGAACAATGGCTCCATCGGCTTGCTCACCTTCTCGACCAAGCAGGGACGGCGCCGGCGTTGTGGCGGGCTGTTCAAACCCAGTTGACCTCCCTGCCAGGTATGAATGAGCCGCATTAACCTGACAGTTCGCTGCAGTAACAGCGACACGCATAGCCGGGGCATCATCGTCACCTTCCCGCTGCTTGTGAGTGCGCTCGCGACATCGTTGCATCGGAACAGCCCTTGTCGTCCTTCTGGCCCGCGGAGCCATCGATGTAGAGCTGCGCCACAAGCAGGACAGGACAGATGGAGGCCTGGTGAGAAGAACAAGAAGAAACACTACGTCGCAGTTGTGGTGAACTAAGCAGTACAAGCTTCATCTAGCAGCTACCACTGGTAGTGCGGCCATTATAAAGTCATTTACACGGGGAGAGCGCCTGCCAACGTTTGAAGTATCATAGGCGTCAACGGCATGACTGTAAGCAAGGGCTGAGGGTCTGCAAATGGGCATTCCGGAAAGTAGAGAAAACCGAGACTTGGGTGGTGTCACTAATGGCAGTAGCTGATATCTGCACATCTGAAAATACATGGGCTCCTGAATGTTGTTTTTGAGATTGAAGTTCGCATGTCCATCTGCTCATGTATTTCCACATGTGTATATCTCAGCCCCTGTTACCTGCGACCCACCCATAGTCTAAATTTCCATGACTTCTCAAACCTCTTCCTCCTGCTGAAGCGGCCCCGAGAACGCCCCTTTTCTGGGCGACCTTTCTTGCGGCTGAGCCCAAGTCTTTCGGAGCCCCTGTAATGTGGCCTAGTCGCCTGGAACCGGTTATAAAAGTTGCATGCCGTGTTTACCTGCATTTACCTGCACGCTATTTCGGGATCCTACCACGTACTCAGAACCTGGACCTATCCCCCCAGTTTGTGGACAGCTCCGTGCCCTTCTGCATCTCACGCGTCGCACGAATCATAATAGCGTTCATTGAACGTAAAGCTCGCTGCGGCAATTCCCTTCGATCCTTGTAAAATTCCAGGTCTGAGTCTCGAGCTCTAAAAGTATCCCTATTTCGCTCCTCCTCATCACGAGCCAAGCACTTAGCCGCGTTCAACAACCTGGCCACACAACTTCGTGCAGGTGCAATTTACACCTAATGCGTCGGACCTTCACGGCACTCCGCGCACCATTTTACTAAAAGTGCTACCTCGCCGAAACATTCTTCATCTACCTCTGGAATTCCACCCCCGTACGTCTTCGTCTTATCCCGCTTGCGTGCAAGCACGTCTGCGTACAGGAGCGTCCCAGAAAAGGGGAGTATCCTCTCGCACTTCGAGATGACTCGGTCTGCAAACGCCCCGAGTCCCACACCTCCGTACTTGACTGACGACGAACGCACCACCACGTACCTCATCATCGCTTCCACAGCACGTAATATTAGCGGGTCCTACGTGTCCAGCAGGGGGTGGCACTTCGCCGGCCAAGTGCCCAACGACGCCCGTGAATAGCGCAGGGAAAGCATGAGGTCCTAGGCGTAGTGCGCAATAAAGTGGACTATGTAGTCTGGTAGACATGGATACTGGGGACACCCGGCAGGAGCATCCGCAGGATCGGTTCCCCTCCAGGCAGAAATACTCAGTTTCACGCTGGCCGAGTACCCTGCCCCAAGCTCCTGAGCCCACGAAGAGCCACCGATGTCGCACGCGATATTCACAACCCTTTCGCAAAACGCCTTAACCCAGCTCGGTAGAGTTTGAATGACGCAGTTGTCATCCTTGTCGCACTGCACGAAACGGCGACGTCTCGGATGCCCTTGGCATGCATTTGCATTCGCGCGAGTACCGCTGAACACGGCCATCACAAGGTCTCCGGGGGTCGAATACTGCAACACCACCTCGCTCATATGCTTGATGTTCTTCTGATCAGACGGAAGCGTCTTCATGGGACTCTCTTCATCTGCCCTTCTCCCCATCACCCTCTGGTTCAACCGCTGGATTCCATTCATATAGTTCGTATATGCTGCGAGCGAAGAGTGCATATACCAGTTGCTTTGGTGGCATACCCGCGCGAGCTGCACTTCAGGCGGCATATTCCTCCACCAGAAGGGAACAGCCCATTGCCTGACTGAGACATGGCCACATCCCTTTATACCGGGGTTTAGCCTGTCGTGACCTCGAGCTCGGACGTGGACCATAGGCTGGTCATCCACGTCAGACACGAAGTCCTTCTACCTCCTCCCCGCCGACGTACTGACCCCGGTACTCCCCTCGTCGTACATTCCTCGGCTGTAACGTTTGAGGCGCCAAAGCGACCTGCCGAATTGTATACCACTACTGGAAATGGCTCGGTTGCCGGTTTTGTCAAGCAGTGCATCGAATATGGGTATGGAGGCGTCCATGTCCCTATGGATAAAGACGTCTTGTGCAGAGTTGTCCGCGCCGCGCTGGCTTTTGGTGTTGAGCGGAGAGTCCGTCAACAGAAGCTCAACCTTACCCTCCAGGTACTCACCCGAGTCGTCAGCGTGATGGTTGACGAGGTCATGGAAAGTGTAGCTGTGGACTCGGCAGTATGATTTCATCACGCGGAGCAACTCCGCGAGAAAGGCAGTGGATGGATTCTCCTAGGGAAGCGACTTTTGGGACGCCTCCTCCGGTGGTAGAAACGGGCTAATACGGTTAGCTCGTTCTGGTGCTTCACGAAGGGGGTTGTTTGGCTCCGGCACTAATGGGTTGAGAGTAGACTAGAAAGCCTCACTAACTTTCCCCGTACGACTTTGTGCCACGACATGCCCCGCTTCGTTGTCGCTACTCTGCAGTTCCAGCTCCATATGCTCTCTCAGCTGGGAAGATAAACAACGAGGAGTCTGCGCGGATAGTCCGACACTGCGCGTGGTGCCCTACAGTGTCACCTGCGCATGACGACGCGTTCTCGTGTCTTCCAAATCGACATCCGACAGCTCCGAGTCCACCTCGACAACCTCTGAACGGGCACCATCAACTTCTGGCGCTTCGCGCTGAAGCCCAAAGGCCCCCGGGGTATCCCCGCTCAAGTCGGCAAAGACCCTTCGCAAGTGGTCCCCCCGCGCGACTCAAAGCGGTCCAGATACGGCCTGTTGCTGTGGTGCTTGACATCGTACAAAGTTCCGTTTGTAAAGACGGATTGCAAGCTCGAGAGGAACAAAGTAGTAACCGCCCTCCTTGCCGCATTCATCTGAGCAGCCTGCCCCCAAGCTACCGTACTCTTCGTACTCCCCCTCCGCACTTGCTTCCACATTTCGTTGCAGCGTGGTCTCCTGCTTGATGCGTGCAAGGCCATCAGCGCGTGACTGCAAGGCCACAAAGTGCAGAACGCGCGGGCGAAAGAGAAAGTAGAGTCTGACTGACGCCTCCTACTCTGCAACTCCCACTGCCTTCGCCAGCTTCGTCCACACCCGAGTGAGCACCTGCACAGCAAACGCGAGACGATTTCCAGTTTCGCTTATTTCCTTCGAAGCGAACACCCGTTTGCCACCGCGCCCCGAGTGCCATACGTTGATCAAGTGGAAGAACATGAGAACCTTAAAGGTTCTGGGGCGACCATCAGAAAAGGTGCCGGCTAGAACTACTTCGTAAACTTTGGTGCCCTTACAGAGAATGAACTTGGTGCCAACAATAAGTGACACCCTGTAGTTCTTCTGACTTGGGGCCACCTCCGCGATCTCCCCAAATCTCTTGTCTTTTCTGGTCAGCAACACGATTAACAGGGCTGCGCGCACTATCTGTTCTAACTCCTCTCTGCCCAGCTCGCGAGAGACCTGGTCGTCGCTCTTGATGGAAGCGCGGAAGTCGGTGCCAGGGTTGCGCTGATTGCTCTTCACTGCGGCAATTTCCTTGATCGGTAGTGAGGCGTCGTCATCTGCTGCGATGGCAAAGTGCAGGAAGGCCGACATTTCGGACTTCATGGGGTGAGTTTTCGTCTTCACCTTTGATGACGGGAGAACGGCAATGAAGACATGCAATCACACGCTGGCTGTCCCGGGCCGACTGAGCTCAGTCGGCGGTATAGTTACAGTGCAGTGAGGAACGTAAGAGGGAAAGAGCCCAGGAATGATGGGAATGCAAGGAGGGAGGAGCAGAGCGTCGCAAGCGAGGCGAGGAGATGCGCGTGGGTAGAGTAACAGATCGAAGAGACGAGAACGAAGCAACGAAAGCAGGGGAGATCATGTCGATAAATCGGTCCCAGGAGGCTGTGAGGTGTCTTGCTGTGGGAGCAGGTGTGTGCCATTTGTATTGTGGGTTGGGAGGACAGCGGCTAGGAACACGACATGCTCACACGTGCTCACGTTTGTATTCCGCAACAGTGGTTACGAACAGTGGAGTCCCCCTCATGAAACTTGGAAAAATAAGTACAGTACTTACGGTGCCGGGGGATGTCACTAGTGACACAGGTTCGGATCTACTCATGTTGAAGCACAGAAGCAGGTTGATGTGCGAAGCATGATCTGAAAAACAACATCCACCTGCCCGTGTATTCTCTAATGCGCAGATCTCACCCCTTGTCATTAGTGACACGTCCTCCGCCCCGCAAACTCGTATGTCTTTGAAATGTGAAATCCTGCTACTGCGGGCTGCTCAGAACTGCATCTTCTTGTGCGCAACAAAACATTGCCGCCAACCCTGCGCATTCAACCTCCCGTCGCCCTCGTGTTCGTACTCTTCCTGTGCTACCACATTTAATCTCTCGATCGCTCCATTCTCTAGTCTCACACGTGCACCCTCCCCCGTTCACGGATCCTTTATATTTCTTCTCCACCTTCCCACTAGAAAATTACTCCTCCTTAATTCCAATTCTCGAACCTTTTCTCGGAGGTGACGTACTTCCGAAATCACGGACAACGTTCTCATGACGACCTTCCCCCGCGACTCTCTTACGTCGGCGACGGAGTCGTGGTTGGCAGTCTAATCAGAGCCGGATTTGCAGCCAGCGGCGAAGGGGAGCGAGTGCCGGAACGGAGCAGTCGTGCAACCCGCTCCCTCGAAGTTGCCACCACGCAGATGCCTGCCCCGGGACGAATCCTGTCAGGCGCGTCCTTCGTCCGACCGCCCTCCACCTCCCGAGACTTCCGGTGATAAGGACTCCGATGTGGTTGCCGTGGAGGTTAAGGAGCAGCCAGAGTCGTGTCGGACTTTCTGAAAGGCCGATGACGAGTCCAACAAGGTCTGCGTATATAATGCGCAGACTATACACCCGAAGCACGTTCTTCGCGAAAGCACAGGCCCCACCATTGATAGCCTCCAGGCGACCATCGTTTAGCGCAGCTACGAATACGACCTTGGCTTCATCCAGGTCATAGTGCGAAGGTGCAACAATCCCTCGCTCCCGGATATCGCCGGCAAGATCATCAAAGACGGCACGATGTTGCGTGAAGGTATCAAGTGTGCTACGGTAGACGGCCTTCATCGCCGCCAAGCGGTCTCTAGCCTCAAAGAGGAAAACAACCGTATGGCATGGGTTCGCGGGCGTCTCCGCGTAGGCTTTGTCCGCCGTCAGGATGGACGGGACATAATGGATACGGAAATCATGTCCGATGCGTCCCAGCAGAACACGTCCGCCGGGCTTTTCCGCATCGACAAGTAGTGCTTCCAATACCTCATGAGTGTCGTCCACCACATGCCGGCTCTCGCTGCGGAGAACGACATTGGCCCATTGGCGTGGAGTCAGAAGGGAGCTCGGTAAGCAATGTCCAAGGCCATTCTACTACCACGAACGGGCCTGGCTACGTACCACCACTACGTCCAGGTGGCCAAGATTTTCGTCCGAGGCTCAGGATTGGTGAATATGCTGAGCGACCTCACCCTCGACACCTTCACCCCTAGGAAGCTCGGCATCATTTATCTTGATTACCCCTATCTTTGGTCACAGAGCCGTCGAGTCGTAGCTCTGTTCATGAGTTCAGCGTCGCGATTCATCGACAACCTGGACCACGACGGAAAGATATAATCTGAATCTGTCTACACGTGCGCGCATCAGCTTTTCCAAGTCTGCCTAAGGTTTGTTTGCAAATTATTACAAGGCTACCGGCCTGAGCTTTATTGACCTTATGTTGACTGAGATTACGCCCTCGAAACTTCTCAGAAATTCTGTCAAAGAGTCCTACCTGAGCTGGACGCGCCTCTTCTCCCACAGAGACAGCGAGTCTCGAGGAGATCTGGATAAGCGCAACAAGGCCTGCTCTCCGCGCCTCTCGAATAAGGTAACTGAGCACTTTGCTCCCTGGCCCAGCAGGCACACCGCCGCCGCTCGTCTGCCGACCCCAGGTGCTGTGACCTGTACACGTCGCCGTATCCGGCGTACTCGTGCTTCCCACGCGACTGGAATCGATCCTGCACTCCCTGCGCGGAAGGCCCCCGCATCGCTGCACGCCACAAAAAGCGGTTGCCATGAAAAGAACGGCTGCATGCTTCTCACGGTCGACGCCTTGACTTGTGAAGGTTGTGCAGTCGTATAAGTCTCGTGGTGTCATAATTGTAGTCGGGCGGTCGAGAAGAGAAGTCGCAGAGAAGGCTAGGAAGATCGAGGCGGCCCAGGAAAACACGGGCCAGCGTGAGAGTGTCACCAAGATGTTCGACGACAAGGTTGCTAGCCAGCTGCCAGCCGGCACTATAGACGAGAGCATGGTGTTTGATAAAACACCCGAAACTCGGGAATGTTTGACGTACATCGGCCCGCTAGATCACGAAGAAGAGAAGTTGCAGATTTGGATGTTGAAAGACCCGCACCCCTTGCTCTGGCTGCTTCACATTCACAGACCCAATGAGCATCGGGCGCACTTACACCTCAGAATCAGAGATGTCTTAGTCATGTATCGGCTTCAGTTCTTGATGGAGAGCTACCTGCATTTCAGCGAGCTTGACGGTATCAAGGTGGTTGCGGTCATCTGGAGGCGTAACCGACCTCAAACGCACTTCTGGAGGAATATGGCAGGCGGGGGTGAGGATTATAGCAAAATATATGCCTACTTTGAGAAGCAAGGAGGTGGGCTTCAGCACCTCGGCTATGCATCCCTTCAGAATTTCGATGACTGCACTCGCATTCCGCGCAATCGCCTCGAGCCTGTTATGTTGACGTCCAAGTAGCAGCTTTCCCCCGTTCAAAAGTTGTCCTCTTTCATTGCAAGCACATTCAATAGGGAGATTACACTGGGAAAGGGGCCGAATGAGACTTGGTGGAACCCAATTGTGAACGATGAGGAAACAAAGCGGTACGCATTAAACCAGAAATTGGGAATCGCCCGCTACTTTACTACACTGAGCCTAGTGGTGGACGTGTGCGAATCGAGTTGGGTTTTGGCGTGGGCGTGGCGAATGCTTGCGCAGCTCGACTCCTCGGTCGGTGAGCTTGCCGCCTAAATCGGTCTGAGGAAGATCTCTGGCAGGAACCTCCTCATCCAAAAGAGTAGGGCTGTGATTTTGGTAACTGCAAAGCAATGGACGTGGCAAGCGCTGCACAACAGCTTTCACGACACATTGAAAGCAGGGACGCTGGGCTTTTTTACAATCGTGAGCGTGGCAGTTGGCTTCCCGTTCTTGGTGTGTGACCATTGACACGCGTGTGCATACGGGACGGAAAGCGAGCAGGTGGCCGCGGCGGCGTTTCTCCAGGTGAAAATGATCATTGTCCCGCCCAACTTTGTGTTTTTCAGGTATGGGCATCTGACGCACGCCGGGGCTGCCCATGCGGACCCCATTGGGGATGAGTTGAAGGTATGGTACCATGTTTGCTTTGTACCGGAAACTACAGACGTATCACACCAGCTGCTCAGCGTATTGAGAGAGCTATCGCCCTTCCCGGCCAATCAGCTGGCCCGTGTTAGTCGTAGGATGAATAAGAGAGGTGGGTACTAGGACGGTAAAGATGAAGTGGACGTGGTTGAGTTCGCAGACGCGAACGCGGACGGGAGTGATGGGGCAGAGGAGGTCAGTCGTAGAGACGATGGTTTTGACTCCGATGGCCACCTGGATTTGATTGCCTTACCGATAAGAGTGAGGAAGATTAAGTACCTATGCGATGAAGTAGCTGAATAGCGAGGAGTAAACACATTCAACATTACGTGCCAGTTCCACAACCAGTTCCAGCGAGCAGACCGCAAAATGGAAGCTGGGAAAGAATTCGGCTCAAACGCAAGAAAGGTCGCCCAAAAAAATGGCCGATTTGGGCTGATATACTCAGAAAATGATGTTTCAGAAGTATGAAAAATTGAGATTAGGGGGGTTTCACTAGGGACAGTTGCGAAGAGCTCCTTACGGAAGAACACATGGGCCGATGGATGTACGAGGCTTAATCTGAAAAACAAAATCCATCCGCCCATGTATTTTGACAGGCAGAGGTTTCAACTCCTGTCGCTAATGACACCCAACCGATCTTAGAAAATACTTACTTTTCAACGCCACGAAATACACATTTTCAACCTCTCTCCGACGTCGACCCGAGGTTCAGTTTGTTTCTACGCTTCCTGTGATATGTGTAAGAGCTGTTCAGCACAAAAAGTGTGTGCCTCCCGTTCTACACGGGTGAACTGTACCATGGCTACGGCAAGCATGGAGTGAAGTGGTGTCGTCTGTAATCCGTACATGCTTCCAAGTTTAGGTGCCCGTACAGCGCAGGAAGAAAGTAGTTCCGTATCAAAGGATGTCTACTTGGGTGTAGGCATTAGACTTGCTCTGCAATTCGTAAAACTCCGGCGCGAACGACGCGGTCCCAAATGTACGAATTCATGTGCGCATTGTTAACCAGTGACGGGTGAATGCATGAGGCAGGCTCTACTACACGACTGCAACGCGAAGACCAGAAGCACTAAGGTTGAGCCGCGCTATACACTCAAAGGTCTTATGTTCGGCGCACACAAAACTGACGCCGTCCATCAGCACTTGGCCAATGTGCCACGTCTTCGGAATATGACACGTTAGTCGTCGTTTGCGGTCCACTATGATTAAAATCCTGTTCGAGAAATGAGCGCGAAGTTTTACAGATCATCTTTTGTCATATAACGTCGGCAAGGTTCAGGATGAGCTAGTGCAGCCGAACTACATCGCGCATAATACTCATTTTCCTAGAGCCGCACATGGCGCCATATTGCTTGTAGCAGTCTTCAGTGCATGGGTATGACATCCTTCGGAAGGCAATTAAGAATATGAAGTCTGCAAGGTGGGTCTGTCAACGTGAGGGTGGCTGTAGGTCATCATATCACATTGGTATACGTAAGTTGAGACCCAGAACTGCAGTGTACTGTACAATTCGCAGTACGAGTCGCATGTTTCACCTCGAAATAAACTGTAGGCAGTGGACGTGGGCGTTCACGGGACGTGGCAGTTCATCTCTTCTTTCTTTCGAAATCAGCGTTCGTGCGGAAAACCGTCGTTCCACACGAACCTCGCGTTCTCGAATGCCACGGATGTCAGCTTTCCGTGCCATTCCACAATTGACAGTACGGGTGGAAGGTTTACTAAGCTACTGCACCCGGCGGACGTCCGCATCCATTTCCAGGGACAAAGACGCAGAAGTAGTAGAGATAAAAGGTGAGTAGAGTAGAAGACCGCGACCTAAGCAGCAAAACTAAGTCGATGGCGGGGCTGGGCAGCAGGACAACGTTCAGGCGGGAGAAATTACTTTCACTATGTCAAAATTCTGCTTTGTCGAGGGTCTAGAGAGCCGTGATGTAGGAATATATGTGCGTTAGTGTTTCCGAAATTGAGTGCGGACGTCCATCGCGTGCAGTAGCGGAGCTAACCGTGCACCTAGTTAAAGTTTCTGGAGTGCCGTTGAATAGTAAATTGCATGGTATTCCAACCCCTGGATTTCATGTAGTACGACTGTTTCCCGCACGGACGCCAACTTCTAGGAAAATGCCAGTGGAACTGCCGCGCCCCGTGAATGTCCACGTCTATTACTCGTAGTTCGCTTCCGACGAAAAGATACAGGTCGAACTAGTAAATGTGTAGTACACTTTAGCTCGGCATCCTACGTTGCGTACCTCAATGGCAAACCGTCACCGACAACACGCCTCACGCAGATAAAATGATGTTAGATTCTCCATACTCTCACTTGCCTTCCCACCACTTACGTTTCAGTGCACAGGACACCACGACGCGCTTTATCTCCCCTCTGCGACTATAGAGACAGAAAAACTTGGCCCAGTGGTTTCCAGCTACACTGGCCTACCCCACATCATATGAACGTTATATAGCAATGAAAAAGCGTAAAACTACATGCTGAGTTCTCAAACAGTAATTTAGGGCTAGTGGAACGCAACCGGGAACTAGCTTGGCATTCACGTATGAAGTTGCGGAATGAACAAGTCGTAGTGTATGACGTAAGCTGAACGCGCTCCGAAAGTAGGACTATTATCTGTACAGCGAGGCTCCAACCCGACACCGAGTACTCTTCCACTCCAACTGCAATAACATCGGAATCATCTCCATCGAATGTCTCCGGCGGTAGATAGCTGTGTCATGAGGTGGCGCGCCTGGCCAGAGTCGACCCGGCGTACGCATCGGTAGATTGACGAATCCAATTCAGGGAGCTACATGCCCGCTTCGGGCGACAAACTCACCCCCGCTACCGCCGCCTGTAGTTGCGGGCCCAGGTCTTCCGCTGGCTGCAGCTGAGGCCTCCCCGTGAGCGATTTGCGGGTGGAGATTGCAACGGGAAGATTGTGGATCATGTCGGAAGGATGGCATGTACACAGAAGTGAGACCAACTGGAACGAAGGAAGAGTGAAGCCTTAAGGAGGAGCCGGAGTAGAAGAAGGAGAATCCCGGTACAGCGCAGGCGCCCAGGTGAGAGTAAAAAATTGAAATATGGAGAGATAAAAGGCGAAGCTGAAGAAGGGTACTTCCACAAAAGACGAACAAGTTTGAATAGATACCATTGGCGGAAAGTGGCGTAGTGTGCAGAAAGACCCTGCTCTCGATGGACCGCAACGGTAGAATTGCAAGATTGAAAAACATACGAATTTCAAAGCTACAGGGAATCTCACTCACGTCAAGAGCTGTCGTGTACTTATATGAAAACATATGAACCGAGGGAGGTCCGAAGCCGAAGTCGAGGAGCAATGTTTATGTGCTGCTGTGTTTCCACATTACCAGGTCCGAGCCTTATCATTGTCGGCACCCTCGGGTCTAAATCGTCGTGACTTCGCGCAGCTCGTTTTTCTGGTGTAGAGGTCAGAGGATAGCCCACGCTCGTGGGCGACGCATCACTCCGCTGAGTCGAAGTGTTTCCCCCTACCATCCGTTGTATGGTATACACGCTCTGAACGATTTCTACAATCGGAAGTCGTATTTAAATATGTTTACGACGCGCTATGTACAAAACTTTTACTACGTACTTAGAACCTGAAGCTATACCCATATTCTGCGACAATCTCCCGTCCTCCAGAATCTGACGCGTCAAATAGACTGTAAGGAGGTTCAGCGAATGTAGAGCTCTGCGTGACAATTCGTCGTGAGACTCGTAGAACTCAAAGATTACGTGTCGCGCCCGAAGAGTACACCCGTTCCGCCCCTCGCCGTCGCCAGGCAAATACCGAGCGTCATTCACATACTCTGCCTCACGATACGGTGCCGATACAGGGGAGTCCTTATACCTGGGACCTTCTTAGTCCCCAAACCTACACATTTCTAACCCCCTCCTCTTTCTCAAAACGCACGAGTCAGGGGTGTTTTTGGAAGCCCTACACATGCTTTAGCAGTCGCGTAAGTATCACTGACCAGTGCAACGAAGACGATTCCTGGTGTCGAATACTACAACCGTAGCACGGTCGTGTGCTGCACGTCCTCCTGCACATGTCGAAGCATCTTTTGGTGGTTCCACCCATCAACTCTACTCACCACCTGTTCGCAACCCAAACGCCTGATTCTATCTATATAGCTCGTCCATACTGTGTGCCGTGTCTGCACATACCAGTTGCTTTGGTAGGATACCCGGGCGAAGTGCCTCTCGGATAGAGCTTTTGTGCTCCCAAAGTGAGCAGCGCATTGCGTGAACGAAGCGCAGACTCATCGTTTTAGACCCAGGTTTTGCGTGAAACAATCCTGAGTTCGGACATGTACCATCAGCTAGACCTCCGCACTGATGACGATGTCCTCAGCACGCCTCCCAGTCGATGCTCTGACCGTCTCACTCCCCCAATCGCACAGTGCTCGGCTGTAACAGTTTAGACGCGAGGAACATGTGTCGAACAGGAAACGTCTACAGAGGATGATGTCGTCGCCTGTATCAGCAACCAGAGCGTCGAACGTCGTGACAGGAGGTCCATTTCTTTGTGAACAAAGACGTCATGGGCAGAGCTGTCAGCACCTCGCTCGCTTTTGGTTGTGTACGGGGAGTCCTCCATCAGCAGGTGAACGTTACCATACACACAGTCACATGAGTCGTCAGCGTGATGATTGACGGTGTGATAGGAACTACGAGGATGTACACGGCAGTCCGAATTCCGCCCGCCGGGAAACTCCGGCAGAAGGTCAGTCGAAAGATTTTCCTTCCAGGGGCAACTCCTCCAACCCCTCCTCAAACGATGGCGACAGGACGGTGCAG
>JAUKWC010024878.1:0-18469 GCA_032356245.1 Endocladia muricata | reverse complement strand
CCGAATCCCCGAATCCCCTAATCCCCTAATCCCCTAATCCCCTAATCCCCTAATCCCCTAATCCCCGAATCCCCTAATCCCCTAATCCCCTAAATCCCCTAATCCCCTAATCCCCTAACCCCTAATTCCCCTAATCCCCTGTGGTATGCTCCTACGTTGCACAGCTACGCTGCTGTGCAACGTAGGAGCATACCACAGGCCCTATTTAGCCCGCAGCGGCACAGGATGCCACTTCGTTAGATCCGCAATGGCGCACTGACATGAACGAAACTTACCAAACGACATTTTTATGTTTTCTCGTGATGGGATGGCAAACGCTGGTGAGCAGCACGACCTTGATGTGGTATTGGTAAGGGAGTAAAGGGGCTCGGCATCTGTGGCAACCTCTTCAGTCACGAGCGTGTACCACATCTCAACGGAGGTTAGGCCGCCTGCATGGAGTGGTCCAAGAGTGGCATGATTTGTGGTGCTTGATGTGATGCAAAGAATGAGAGCTGTTGGAGATGAAGGGGTGGGCGGAGAGGGGGCGCTCGTTGGTCGTCGCAATGGGTGCTGGAACAGATGCTTGGCTTGATGTATGGCGTCCCTGAAGAGTGGCACCACATGCAGTGCGTAATGCGAGGCGGTGAGTGCCGGCAGTTCGAGGTGAAGAGGGTGACCGAGCCAGGATAATTGCGGGGGGGAGGTGGTACAAGCAGGAATGGAAGCTGGGTGGCGTTTGCGAGTTCGCTAAAGAATGGAAGAACCTAGGATGTGTGATGCGGTGTGGGAAGTGCGGGCCAATGGAGGTGGAGAGGGCGAGAAGGACGGCAATGGTGGGGGGATATCATGATCTGAGCTGGCACGGAGGCTAGGAGGGCTGCATTGTCGGATCGGAGAGTGGCGAGACATGGGCGAGGGCGTGTGGTGTTGAAGATATGGGTCATTGAGACAGGGGGACGTGGTAGCAGACTGGAGAGGGTAGTCCAGCGTGACGACGGTGAAATGTATCCGTTCAGATACCCTAGTAGTGTAGATTTTGCAATACGGAAATGTAGTGATACAAGACCGAGCGTTTGCCGCACGCGATTGACATCTGGTCTGATAATTCCAGATTTGGTGTGCTGCGGTACTGCGTTTGCAACGGCAGAAAGTGCCCTCAATGTACAGTAAAACCAGGTACAGACTTCCAGACGTCTCGGCACGCCACCTAATATAACTGCACTGGGATTTCCGCAGGCCGCAGTGTATCCGCTAGTAGTATTAGACCGGGAACCGCGGAATGTGTGGTAGGTCATAGGGATCGCTACACCTCGTACTGGACTCGGGGGACTTCTGCATCCACTTCTGGAAACACAGACGTTCCTGCATCGATAGGGAATTCTACTTCACTAGATTGCGAAGGGCTTACTGGACTACACTCCTTCTACCCGGACGGTCCTTTCCAGGAAATCTAGACGTGATCCTGTACAAGCAATGGGTGAAGAACCGTGCCGAACTCATTGATAAAGACAACGTTACGCACATGCCGCAGAAGTGTGCGAGTATTTTCTTTGATACCCGCCTCCATCTTGGGCGTTCTTCTTCGGGCAGTTTCAGCGCTCTCACTTGTAACCTTTCCAGAGCCCGAGAATAGCGAAGACCCGCGTGAGGTCCGAGCAGATCCTCACTCCCAGATTCTGCCCGGTTGTAGACACTGCCTACTCCTCTTCAATGGCGCGACGAATCGGACCTACCTGCAATAGAATCGCTGATGCACACCTATGAGATTATTCGCAATGCTCCGGAATTACGACCACTCCACAAGCAAATGAAGCTATGAATAACTCACCAAGACAAGCTACGAAGCGGTAGCCCCTGTGGCGAAGGTCTTTTACGAAAGGCATCGCAAGCTGAGTGAACAGTAATGGGGTTCATCCCTACCAGAAGGGTAGTGTAGTACGCGGGTAATAGCGGCCGTACCCTCAGAATCTGAGGCAGTCTGACATTTGGGTAGCAATGTGAGATGACAATATTTACTCTCCATGTCGACCCCAAGCAGATGGGCTTGCAGCTCGATGGGCCTGGCGAAATCTTCCATACACTCCATCCTTGACCGACCCCTCTGCCCAGCTCCTGGATTCGAATGGGTAATATAGTACAAATCGTCCTTTTTTCGCCCCACTCCGCCGGTCTTGCCGGGCGAAAAACACCGAAGTGAGTACCATCCCAATATTTGTCCACTCCTATGGCGTGAGACCGCCTGATCACCTAGTGAGTTCAGGGCCGGCACCTCTCCTCGACGCTCACAAAAGGAAACCTAAATTATCTTATGAACTGCGGTATATCCGCCCGCCCGACTCTTTGTCCAGGGACGAATGGAGTTCAGGAAGCCTCCAATATCCCAAAGTCGATGGCTTGACACATAATGTCGAAGCCACCCCGATGACTCTATGCTTCGACACTCTCAACAATGTCTTCCCATATCTGGCGACTGCTTCTCTTAAGACTTAGGTGGTAGCGCGATCCCTTCGTCCAGCAAGCTTTATTGCGTTACTTGCGACGAAGATGGCAACCACTTTGCTGGTTTATGTGGCTGGGTGGACAGCCAGCTTTACATACATTCGTGACGATCAAAAGCTGCCGACAAACTACTGCGACCCTCAGCGGGCTGGATTAGCAGGTTCCCATAACTACGTTCTTCGCCGGCCGTATTGTAAAATTCTGCTCGAAAACTCACGCTCCTTACAGTGTACCGAATCGACATCGCAGTCCACACTTCGAACTTGATTGCTTTGGAGTCCTTCTCCCTACCATGATACTCATTTCGGGCAGGAGCAGTACACTTCTGAGATGAGACCCAGTACACAGCGGTATTCACATATATGGATTTGTAAGGAAAGATCGGACTCTTGCTAAAGTGCCGTCCGCATGCTCGACGTTATGGGCACTTTCGGTACGCGAAGAAACATCCAGTACAATTTCTAACTCCTGGCCGTCACTCGAACGGATAGCCGCGTAAGCCAAACCCCTTATCGCCGGGGCACTGACGTGTCACAAGACCGTAACATTGCATTCCCGAGGCTTCAATGCGCGCGTTGGGGATGATCTCTCGTTTTGCCGCGGATTGCGCCTCAGCGAAAAGCTTTCCGAGCTGATCTCCGGTGGCGGCGAGCTTCTCATCCAGACCTGCCCTACTTATTATCCTTATCAGGTTGGTACCAATCTTCAGCTACTTGGTCTCCGGATCTAACCCCAGAATAAATCTTTTTACCACCATGGTTCGGGGACTTTCTTGAAAGAGAGAGGAATAAAAATTGGAAGCAGCCAGCCGGTGTCGCGCTAACCTCGATTCATTCAACTAACTGGCCTCTTAGCCAAGGTTCCTCAGTCCTCACCACAAATCTTGATGTGAGTATGTCCTTTTAATGATCAAATTCACACATTCATATCCAATGCCGGGATTATGTCAAGCAAATCTGCAAATATAAATGCATATATCGACAAGACGTGTAACATCCGAAAAAGTTGTACAATTCGGCAATTCGGTGGTAAGGACTATTGGAGTACAGTCAGTTGTCACGGAAAACCAGACTGCAGTTTCTCAGGGTACAAAGAAGCCGTTTCGTGCACAAATTCATTTTTATCACATCCTCCCCACCCAGCACGTATCAAATACTCTACGTTCATCTATAAAACATTCATCCCAGTGTCTCTCTGTATCACCTCCTTCACGACTCCATCTCTTGCTGAGGACGAAGTCACCGTCGAAAACAAGTGAGGGCGTCAGTCTCGCTTTCTGAATGCGAACGATCTCATCAGAGAGTGGGAAATGGTCACTTCAAATGCTCAACTTACGCTCCTTAGTGAAGCGCGACCGAAATTCGAGAAAGTTGCAGAGAAAGACAAGAAGAGTGATATCTTCCAGAAAACTCAATAGGGAAAACCGCGCGTGATCACTATAACCGTAATTTAGATCAGTTCGACATTCAAGATAACCGAGAGCGGTGTATTTCCAGTATTCCAAATGAGATCAGGGGGCGAGAGAAGCTTCTGGCGTAGACGAGACAACGGCCCGACTTTCTACTGGGAACAATGGCTGTAGAGAAAGCTTCTCGACATGAGCACGACGCGGAAGAGAAGCAAAGTGGAAAGGATCTCGTGACATCAGCGACCGAGAGGAAAAAAGTTGGTGGAGAATCGGCGGCAGACAGCAAGGATGCGGTACCCCTCCTCAGCGAATATCAGTCCAAGGTGCCCGAAACGAACAGCAGTTAGACATTGCCGGTTGTAAAGCAACCATACGACACGTTGACCTCGCCAAAACACACTTCGAGCATGACCGCCTATATTTCGAGTGAGTGCAAGACAACACCGAGAGGCGATATCATGATGAAGACTGTAACGAGTGACAACCAGAGCACGAGAAGTGGTAAGAGGTCGAGCCAGTCCCGTAGAAAATACTAGTAGAGGCCCGAAGATTCAGCAAAAATAGCACCATTGCTCACAGTTTACGGTGTCTCCGGTGAAGCAAAATCTATTTTGCACTTCATACATTTGCCGGTTTCCCCTCGCGCAAACTTCCCTGAGCGGCTGCGTATGAAACCTGCCATAAAGCTTGCATGCTCCCATTCGCGGGTTTCATCCTCACCCCTCGGTCGGTCGCTCTCGACGCCTACGTTCCGAAGATACGGTCTCATGCTCCTTGCGCCTGACCAAAATGCTCGGCCAAAGTCGGTCGTAGACAGGTTTTGTAGCCTAAGATTTTCTTAGCATGTAGGCAATTTCGCACGACGGAAAGAAGCCTCCCTACGATGTCGAGAGACCTGACATGAGATTACGACATCTTCACTTTGCGCTCAAAATCGAACGTCAACAGGTCCAATTTGACGTCCATTAATCTCCACTGACAGTATTGACGTGAAGAAGACAAAGCCCTGGGAAAATGTTTCTCCTCCGCACCCAGATCACTTCTCCAATGCCGAGGCTCCCTAAAAGACCTTCTGCTGTACTCTGAATCTCCGTACAGTCAATAGCCCTGACCTTCTATCTCCGGGAAGTCGGGAAAGTGGTCATAAAGGCTGCTTCGTGTATGCAGATTGCAGTCGTAATGACGCTCTCCAGTTGGTCCATGTGCATGCAGCATTATGCCATTCGTACTGGTGGCAGCTTGTATTTCTGTGCTTCCACAAATGGACGCCGACGCCCACTGGGTGCAGTACCCTAGTACACCTTCCACACGGACTGCAGAATTTGTAATGCGATGGAATGCTGACTTCCGTGCCATTCCAACACTTGGAGTTCGTTTAATCCTGCGGTTTTTCGCGTGGTCGCGGACGTCCAATTTTCTCTTTTTGAATTGCCGCGTCTGGGAAACCCTCACACCCACTACGCGCAAATCATTTTCTAGTAAAATATCCAGCTCGTACTACGAATTGTGCCCTACACTGCAGCTTCGCATCTTCCCTTCCGTATCTCAATGTCACAGAATGACCTATAACCTGCCTCACGTCAATAAGCTTACCTTGGACCCGTCATCCTCACAATTGCCTTCCGACGGATTTCGGGCAACTGCACTGAGGACTGTTACGCACAATAAGCGCCCTTTGCGGTTCTACGAAACTGAGCGTTACGCTCTGTGATAGTTCGCCTTCACTTGCTCATCCAGAACCCTTGCGGAAGTTATACGGTAAAATACCGTGTGTAGAACTCTGCGCTCATTTCTCGGGCAGTATTGTAAATATAGTAGAACGCAAAGAAGAACGGGTGTGTAATCCGCGTAGTCAGTGGCAGATCGCATGAGTACTGCTAGACGGCACCAGTTTAGTGCGTGCCGAACAGAAGACGTTTACTTGTAACGCCGGGCTCAAATGTAGTGGCTCTGTCCTGCCGATTGCGTTCGTATAGAGGAGCCTGCTTTGTGCAGCGACCCGGCACTGATTTACAATGCGCGCATAAATTCGTACATCTCGTACCGTGTGGTTTGCGCCGAAGTGCTGCCAATTGCAGCGCAGAGCTGACGTCTACAGTCGAGTCGGCATAGTTTCATACGAAACGACTTTCTTTCTATGCTATATGACCACCTATCCTTAAAAGTACGTGCAATGTATAGGCGCCAACACTTCACTTCACCCTTGACGTAGCCGTGTTACTGTTGATCCGTGTAGAAGGGACGCACAAACTTCTTGTTTCGAGCGGGTTTTACATATTTCACACGAAGCGTAGAAACAAACTTAATCTCGATTCGATGGCAAAGAGAGGTTGTAAACATATACATCATGGCATTGAAAAGTCTGCAATTTTTAAGATCGGTGCGGTGTCACTAGTGACACGGGCTGCGATCTGCACATGTGAAAATGCATGGGCAGCTGGATGTCGTTTTTCAGATTAAATGTCGCACATTCATATGTTCATGTGGTGTCACATCTGTAGGTCTCCGGCCCTGTCACTAGTGACACCCCCCTAGTTTATATTCTCATTACTTCTCCAACCACTATTTCTTGCTATAGCGTCACCAAGATCGACCACTTTTCGGGGCGACTTGTCTTGCGGCTGAGCCCAAGTATTTCTCGGCGCCTATAACGTGGTCTGCTCGCCGGAAACTGGCTGTCAAACTCGCATGTAGTGTTGAAGCGTATTTATCTGCACGCTACCATGGAAGACGCTATCACGTATTTAGAACCTAAACTTATCCCCATAGTTTGTGAACAGCTCCTCGTCCTTCAGAATCTCACGCGTCCCACGGATCTTAACTGTGTTTAGTGAACGTAGAGCTATCTGTGACGATTCACCCCGCTCCTCACAAAACTCCACGTTTGTGTCTCATGCTCTAGAAGTACCTCTACTTCGCTCCTCCTCATCCACAGGCAAGTACGGGGCGTCATTCCCAAACCCGTCCACACAACATGGTGCCGGTGTAATGTACACCTTATGCATCGGACCTTCACGGGACTCCGCCCGCCTTTCCACGAGAAAGGCTACACTGTTAAAACGTTCTTTGTCTACCCCCAAAATTCAACCTCCGTGAATCTTCGTCTTCTCCTGCGTGCGCTCATGCAAGTCTGCGTACAGGAGCGCCTCATAGAATGGGGCGATCGTCTCTCCTTTCGTAGAGACCCGGTCTGCAAACACCCCGAGTCCCACACCTTCGTACTTAGCCATCGACGGACGCACCACCACACACCTCGCCATCGCTTCCACCGCCCGTAATATCAGCAGGTATTGCGGGTCCAGCAGGGCGTGGTACTTCGCCGGCCAGTTATCCACTGACCTCCGTGAATAGCGCAGGAAAAGCACAGGATCTCCCGCGTAGTTCGCAATAAACCGGACTATGTAGTCCGGTAGATATTGATACCAGGCACAGCCAAGAAGAGAATCCGCAGGGCTGCTCCCCCTCCTGCCAGAGACATTCCGTTTCACGCCTGCCAAGTACCATGTGACAAGCTCCACATCCGGCGGAGAGCCACCAATGTCGCACGTAGTGCTCATCACGCTATCGCAAAACGCCTTAATCGACCTCGGCAGAGCTTGACGGACGCAGTCGTCATCGTTGTCACCCCCCACGAAACGGCGAAGTCCCGGAAGCCGTAGGCATGCCTTCGCGGTCGTGCACGTACCACTGAACAGGTCCACCACAAGGTCTCCCTGTGTCGAATACTGCGACACCCGCTCGCTCATGTGTTTGATGCTCGTCTGCTCAGGTCGTAGAGTCTTCATGCGAATCCCTTCGGCAGCTCTTCTCACCACCTCTCCGGGCTCCAACCGCTGGATTCCACCTATACAGTTCGTCCAGGCTGCGTGCGAAGACTACGCATACACGTTGTAGCGGCACATTCCTCCGCCAGAAGTGAACAGCCCATTGCGTGACTGAAGCGTGGCCACATCCTTTCTTGCCCGGGCTTTGCGTCTCACTACCTCGAGCTCGGAAGTGGACCATCGGCTAGTCTTCCTCATTAAACACGGCATCATTCTACCGCCTCCCCCTCGACGCACTGGCCCCGTCGCTCACCCCGTCGTACACCTCTTGGCTGCAACGCTTCATGCGCGAAAGCCACATGCCGAATCGTAGCCCAATACAGAAAATGGTTCCGTGGCCAGTTCTAGCAAGTAGTGCGTCAAATATTGAGATGGAGGTGCCCATGCCCTTGAGGGTGAAGACATGATACGCAGAGTTCTCCGCACCCCGCTCGCTTCTGCTTTGAACGGAGGGTCCCTTAACAGCAGCCGAACCTTACCGTCCAGGTACTCACCCGAGTCGTTAGTGTGATGATTGAGAAAGTCGTGGAAATGGCAGCTACGGACACGGCAGTCCGACTCCATCACGGTGAACAACTCCGCGAGAAGGTCTTTCGATGGACTCTCTTTGCGGACCGACTCTTCCGACACCTCCTCCGGCGATGGAGACGGGCTAATGCTGTTGGGTGGTTCTGGGGCTTGAGAAAGCGAGTGTTTCGGCTTCGGCAGTAATGGGTTGAGAGGGGATCGGATAGCCTCACTACCGTTCCCGGTACGACTGTGTGCCACAGCATCCCCCACTTCGTTGTCGCTACCCTGCAGTTCCTGGTCCATCTGCCCTTTCAGCCGGGAAGATAAAGAAGGAGGAGGCCGCGTCGATAGTCCCACATTGGGCGTGGTGCTGGACAGGATCACTCGTCGACGACGATACAGTCTTGTATGTTCGCAAGCGGCATCGGACAGCTCCAAGTCCTCGTCGATAACCTCTGAACGGGCACCATAACTTTCCGGCCGTTCAAGCTGAAGCCCCAAGACCTCCCGGGGATCCCCGCTCAAGTCGGCAAAGATCCTTGGCAAATGTTCATTGCGCGACTCAAAGCGGTCCACATGCGGCCAATTGCTGCGGTGCCTGAGATCTTAAAAAGTTTTGTTCGTAACGATGGCTTACAAGCTCGACGGGAACAGACTGATACCCACCCGCATTGCCGCATCCTTCTCAGTAGATCGCCCCCAACCTACCGTACTGCCCGTACTCTCCTCTACAATTGCTACCCCATTCCCTTGCAGCGTAGTCTCCTGCGTGGTGGGTGCAAAGCTATCAGCGCGTAACTACAAAGACATAAAGGACTGAACGCGTGGACGAAACAGAGTATAGAGTCCGACTAAAGCCTCGCACTCCGAAACTCCTACTGCCTTCCCCAGCTTCGTCCATGCCCGAGCTAGCAGTTTCATAGCAAACGCGAGACAATTTCCAGTTTGATTTATCTTCTTCAAATCAAATACAACACGTTTGCTACCACGCCTTGAGTGTCATACATTAATCGTGTAGAGGGACATGACAACCCCGAAGGTTCTGGAGCGTCCAACACAAAAGGTTTAAGGCCAAACTGCTTCCCGAATCTTGCTGACCTTAGAGAGACTGAACTTCGTACCAACAATAAGGGAAACCCCATAGCAGTTCTGCCTCAGGGCGGCATCCTCGATCTCCTCAGAGCTCTTGTCTTTTCGAGTCAGCAACACTATTTACAGCGCTGCGCGCACTATCCGCTTCATCTGCCCGCTGCCTAGCTCGCGAGAGACCGAGTCGGGGCTCTCCATAGAAGTTTCGAAGTTGCCGCCAGGCTTGCGCTGCTTGCTCTTCACTGCGGACCTTTCCTTGATCATCGTTGAGGCCTCAACGTCTGCTGCGATGACAAAGTGCAGGAAGGCCAACATGTAGAACTTCATGAGGTCAAACTTCGCGTTCTCCTGAGATGAGGATAGAATGGCAATGAAGGCGGGCAAGCACATGCCGGCTGTCCCGGCCCGGCTTAGCTCAGTCGGCGCCATGGTTGCAGGGCGGTGAGGGATGGAAGAGGGAAAGAATCCCAGGAATGGTATGGATGCAAGGCCGGAGGAGCAGAGCGTCGCAAGCAAAGCAAGGAAAACCACGTGGATTGAAGTACAGGTAGAATAGACGACGAGGAAGCAAGGAAAGCAGGGAGGACCGCGTCGATATGTCGGTATCACGAGGGTATGAGGCATCGTGCTGTGGGAGTAGGTGTGTGCCATTTGTATTGCGGCCAGGAGCATGACATGCTCACACACGCTCATGTCTCTGTTCCATAACAGCGGTTATGAACAGTGGCGCCACCTTCACGAAACTTGGAAAAATATCTAGTTTCTGTACGGTACGTGGGGGTGTCACTAGTGAAAGGGACGAAGATCTACAAATGTGAAAACACATGAGCAGGTGGATATTCGAAATTTAACCCGGAAACAATCTTCCATCTGCCCATGTATTTTCACATGTGGGGATCTCAGCCCCTGTCACTAGTGACAACCCACCGATCTTATGAATTCCATACTTTGCAAACGTGAAATACAGCTGTTGCGGCGTGCTCAGAATTACTTCCATTTTTGTGCGCGACGATAAGAGCCACCAACTGTGCCAGCTCATACTTTCCTAGCCGTCGTGTCCGTAGCCCTCCTGCGCTACCACTTTCTTCTCTCAATCATTCCATACTCTACCGTCACCCGTGCACCCTCTCCTGCACACGGACCCTTTCTCGTTGTCTCCGCATTCCCATTACAAAATCCCTACTCCTTCATTCCCAGTGTTCATTCTTTCTCGCAAGTGGCGTACTTCCGAAATGACCGACAAACTTCCCATCACGACCTCCACCTGTGAGTCGCTCACGTTGCCCTTGGAGCCGCAGCCGGGGGTCCACTTGGAGCCAGAATCGCAGCCGACGGCGACACGGGAGGAGTTCCCGGCCGAAGCGGGCATGCAGCCCTCGCCATTAGAGACGCCACCACGCAATCGCCAGCGCTGGAACGCCTCAGGCCGGTCGCACCCTTCATCCGAACGCTCTCCACCATCGGAGAGTTCGGACGGTGGGGACTGTGTTGTGGTCGCCGTCGAGGTCGAGGAGCAGCCATTGTCCCGTAGGACTTTTTCAAAGGCCGAATACGAGTCTGCAGAGGTCTACATTTATATCGCGCAGCCCATACAGCCGCGACACGTTCTCCGCGAAAGCACGAACGCCACCATAGACGGCCTGCAGGCCAGTATGGTTTAGTGCGGCCACAAGTACGACTTTGGCGTCATGTCGGTCATAGTGCGACGGTGCGACAATCCCTCGCTACCAAATATCGCTGACGAGACCATCTAGGACGGCACGGCGTAGCGCAAAGTTTTGAAGTGTGCTATGGTAGGCAGTCTTCATCGCCGCCGAGCTGTCCTTAGCCTGAAAGAGGGAAATGACCACACGCGATTGGCTCGCGAGCGCCTCCGTATGCGTCTTATTCGCCGAAAGGATGGACGGGACATGGTGCATACGGAAATCATGTCCGAAGGGTCGCAGTAGAACACCTCCGCCGGGCTGTTCCCCTTCGACGAGTCGTTCTTCCAATACCTCATGATTGTCATCCACGTAATGGCGGCTCTCGCCGTCGAAAACGATATGGACTTACTTGCGTTGAGTCAGAAGGGAGCTGGGGAAGCAGTGACGAAGGCTATTATGCTCCCAGAAACCGGTCTGTCTGCCTACCGCCGCTACGTACGCGTAGCTAAGGTTTTTCTGCGAGACTCGGGCCTTTTGAAAGTGATGCACGACCTGGCCTTCGACACCTCGACCTCTGAGAGGCTCGGCGTCACTCACCTTCATGACCAGCATCTTTGGTCAGGGAGCCCTCGAGTGCTAGCTTTGTTCATGAATTCCGCGTCGCAGTTCATCAACAACGCGGACCGCGACGGATAGTTTGAATCTGGGGCTTTCTACGCGTGCACATGCCGGCTTTTCCGAGTCTGCCTATACTTGTTTCAGAAGTATGGCAAGGGGAAGGGCCTGAGTTGTGACGACTTTCTGGCGACTGAGATTGCTCAATCGAACCTCCTCAGAATTTCCGTCAAAGAGCCCTATCTCAACCAGATGTGCCTCTTCTCCAAGGGAGACAACGACTCCATAGAAGTTCTCGAGAAGTGCAACAAGGCCCGCGCACCGCGCTTCACGAATAATATAAGTGAGCATTTTGCTCACGGCCTCGGCAAGCACACCACCCCAGCTCGCGTGACGAGCCCAGCTGGAGTAGCTTCTACACGCCGCTCTGTCCGGCGTGCCCCTCCTTCCCACGCGACTGCACTCGAGCCTGCAGTCCGTGCGCGGAAGGCCCCAGGAGTGGTGCCCGCGACAAAAGCGCTTGCCAGGGAGACAACGGCTGCACCCTCCTCACGATCATCGCCTCGACTTGTGGAGATTGTGCAGTCGGGGAAGTCTGGTGGAGTGAAAAGATCAGTGCGGCATTTAAGACTAGGGGTCGCTGAGAAGTCAAAGGCTGCCCAAGAGAACACATGCCAACGAGGAGGTGCCCCGCAGATGTTCGACGCCAAGGTTCCGAACCAGCTGCCGATCGGCGCTGCGGATAAGACCGTGGTATTTGAAAAAACACCCGACACTTGGGAAAATCTGGCATATGTCAGCGCGCCAGGTCACGAGGAAACGAAGTTGCGGCTGTGGATGGCGAAAAACCCGTACCCCATACTCTGGCTGCTTCCCATCCATATAGCCATCGAGCACCGGGCGCACTTGCACCTCTTCATCAAGGACGTCGTAGCCATGCATCGGTTTCGGTTCCTCATGGGGAGCTACGGGTATCCTGCCGAGCTTGAGGGTATCGATGTGGGTCCCGATATCTGGAAGCGCAACCGGCTTCAGACTCACTTCTAGAGGAACGTAGCAGAGGGTGGTAATGATTATGACAAAGTATATGCCTTCTTTGATAGGCGCCAAGGTGAGCTTCAACACTTCGGCTACACGTGCCTTGAGAATTTCGCTGACTCCAGCGTCATTCCGCGCGGAAGCGTCCAGCCCCTGATGTTGACGCCCAGGTGGAAGCTTTCCTCCGTTGAGAAGTTGTTTTTGTTCATTGCGAGCACATTCAATGGGGAGAATGTACTGGGACAGGGGCCGAATGAGACCTGGTGGAACCCGATTGTCAACGAGGGGGATGACGAGGGGGACGCAGCAAACCGAGAGCTGGGAATCGCCCGCTACTCCAGTACAAACAGCCTGGTGATGGAAGCCTGCAAATCGAGGCGCGATGGGGTGTCGGATTCGCGAAGGCGTGCGGAGCTGGACGCGTGGGTGTGTCAGCTTACTGCCTGCATCGGTCTGACGAAGATATCCCGGAGGAGGCTGTTCATATGTAAGCCAGGGGGTCGGGTTTTTGTCGCTGGGAAGAACTGCCAGCGGCAAGCGCCACACAATGACTTTGACGAGTCAATGAAGGCGGAGACGCCGGGCTTTTTCGCAATCGTGAGCAGGGCAGTCGGCTTCCCGTTGCGGGTTTCTGACTACTCACACGTGTTTGCATACGGGGAGGAGAGCGAGCAGGTGGCAGCGGCGGCGTTGTTCAAGGTGGAGAAGATCATCATGCCGCCCAACTCTGTGTTTTTCGGACACGGACATCTCACGCACGCCGTGACTGCAGATGAGGACCGCATTGCGGATGAGTTCACGGTACGGTACCATGTATACCTTATGCCGGAAGGGAAAGGTGTGCCGGAACAGGTGTTCTACGCACTCAGAGGGCTCCCGCAGGTCCCGGCCAGTGAGATGGCCCGTGTTAGTCGCACGAGTAATGAAAGAGGTGAGGAGTCGGAAAGTGAGGACGACACGGACATGTTTGGGTCTGCAGACTTGCACGCGGACGGGAGTAGTAGGGTTCAGGAGAGCGGTCCTAGAGATGATGGTTTCGACTGCGATGACGTCGAAGATTCGATGGCGGTTCTGTCGAGTAGTGCAGAAGATTAGATAGCTACGCGAAGAACTGGCTGATAGCGTGAAATCAAACAAACTTAAACACTGCATGCTAGTTTGAGAGCCAGTTGCCGGGTGATTATGACGCTCTATACCAGCTGAGAAGGGCTTCGGCTCAGCCGCGAGACATGTCGCCCAGAAAAGTGGGCGATTTCGGGGCCGCTATAGCACGAAGAAGAGAGTTGAGAAGTAACGAAATTTTAGATTAGGGGAGTGTCACTAGTGACAGGGGCCGAGATATACACGTGTGAAAACACATGGGCAGATGAATGTGGGAAATGTAATTTGAAACACAGCATCCATCTGCCCATATATTTTCACATGGATATGTCTGAAACCCTGTCACTTGTGACACGCCACCGATCTTGGAAATTAGTCACTCTTCAACGCCACGAAAAACACGCTTACAATCTCTCTCTACACTCCAATTTCGGTTTCGAACCGCTGCACAACTTCCACCTCGGCATCTCCAAGCTAGTCAAGTCCCGCATACTCGTTATGTTCGACTCCCTCGTCCTATTTATAGGGCAAACTTCTGGCGGCGACAGTCGGAAGCAGTTCAGAACCATTCGCACTGCTCTCCTTCGCGGAGTCAGCGCAGTTCTGACTGCAGTTCAGAAGGACTTCTACGTTCCCGACCTATACGTCGACTTCTCTGCCTCCGAAAAAGGTAGTCGCCTGAGCGGACCTTACACAAATGAAGGAGGCCGCGGCATGCTGGAGGTCAAATGCTGCAAGTCCGTTGACATCGTCTCCCCAACTATCGCAGGAATCATAGACCGTTGCTGTGATGAAGTTGTCTCCGTGCTACTGGCATCTCTTTGCGCTCAGTACTCAGATATTCTAATACTCAGCTTGATACAGACACTAGAGAAGCACTGGAGCTTCGCAGAAGTTAACAACCTAGAAGACATTTTCAATACGTTCCAAGCCTCTATAGTCCACATCTTTGGTGACCACCACTCGACCATGCTTGAGAACCTCAAGTTTGATCTCCTCACCCACCTTGCTGATGACATCCCCAACTTTCGAGGCCTAAAACACCCAGATGCTGGCGTTTATGAACACCCTCACATTACATTCAGGCAAGACTACCGCCGCACCTCCAGGCGAAGGGCAACAGCCATGAACGAAACCGTCCACCGAATCCAGCACTCCAAAAACCTCGCTGCCGTTCGACTTCAAATCGGCTCCATCTCACAATCACGTCGCCTCGCAACCACGCGCAGGAGTCTGAACGACAGGCCTGGGGCGTGGCTTCTCAAGGAAGGCTTCAGGAGGTACCTCTGCGAACTCGCTCACTTGAGAATCCTCGCCATGCTGCATCTCGGAGACGAAGAAGGCCGCCTCACCGCCGTGATGCTTCAGTGACTACGCGGGGAAGCTCTCGACTTCTCCATCGGTCTTCTTGTCCAGCTTGATGGCCAGGGCACCACTGTGGTGCTGAACTTTGTCCACGCTGGGCCTTTCCAGCAACATTCAGTCCACACATGTAACACTCTTGAAATCACTATCGTCAAAAGTAGTTACGTTCTCGGCGGCTTATGTCCTTCTGTCAACGACTATAATCCCGATCTGAACATCATTCGACGCGGCCGAACGTGAGAACCTGTCATTCAGCGCGTTCATGCAAATAGCAGCCTCGGCCCGACGAAATGGCAGCGATTCAACTCCGTGCTCATGGCCGCTGACGACGTAGGACACACAGACACTGTATGGGTGGCCTAGGTTCTGTGTCTCTTCCGTATGCATGAACGTGAAGCCCTGGAAGCGACCGAGTATGCCTTCATTCGGTACATGGGGTGTATTGCACCAATTGACGCTGTTGATGACACTCTGCACAGCGTTTGATTCCGGTGGTCTGGAGATGAGAATGCAAATCGCACAGAATCCCCCGTCCTGATCCCAGGGATGCCGCGACAAGGGCGTCAAGCTCCTTCTTCTCCCTGCTCTGGCCTCTGCAACGCCTCTACTATCATTGGGACAGCTCACGTGGTGCGGTCAAACTTCCATATCCGCCCCTTTCGCTCCTCAGCTCGAATAGCTATAACATCGCTTCTGCATAAAGAGGTTCAACACACATTTTCATGCACGGCCAGTCCTGCCTGAACTATCCCCTCCAACGGACCCGCCATTTTCTCTGGACTCGAATTAAACACACGAGAAAACTATAGTTAGTTTAATGAGCTAGCGACATACAGGTACGGTCTCCGTCTTTCTCTCTCTGTTGTGCGTCGACGGCTACTCGTCCTCTACTCCAGCAACAGCGGGCGGGGCAGCATCCAAACTCGTGGCGGGAATCTGTGACAGACCAGACGCGCCATTCCAAAGCTCATACGGCCCCTCGGTTGAGTCTGCACGTGCAATGTAGCAACTGACAACATCGCCAAGCACACTGAAGATGTTGTCGGAAAATCACGTCTTCCGTACCGCTACATAAAATTTGTTCTCTGAACCTACCTTCACCATGTTTACGGCTACTCCAGGGTCGCCTGCGAAGAAACCGTCGCGATGCTCTTCACCAGACCACTCTATCCCGTCATTCACAGACTCATACGACGCCCCCTCAACAGTATAACCATACCGAAACATTTCTTGCGAAACAGTGCGCCATAAAACTATGCAAAGATTGCCTAGGACCTGCTGGGTTGCCAGGGGCAGGGACTTGGAAAACGTCAGGCTGTAGGTGCGTTGGCGCTGGCCACCACTGCCCTCATCACGCTACGGGCAGAATACCGCTGTTGCAAGCCACGCGTTCAGGCGTGCGAGTTGCATGATGGACGCGGACCCGGACGTCCCATTCTGTTGAGCATGGTGCCCTCCGAACTCGTAAAGGACATGTCTTCTCAAAAAGTTTCCAAACTGTAAGCCAACCTCATCAAGATCACACACCTCTTTCGGTAGAGAGTAATCATCGTATGCTAGATCCTCGACCTCGCTTAATTGCCACCACGAAAACTCTGGAGTCCCTTGCTCCCTTTCCGAGCCCATCAGCCGCAACCGCGCATCAAGTGCCTGAGATGAACGCTCCACCAGTTCGCTGTCCAATACAATCGTGGTCTTCCACCACATCAAAAAGATAAACCCAGGGCATTGGAACAGCCTGTCCGTATCGTTTCTCTTCCGCGCGCTCATCCGCTCAGAGAGTGTCTGCCTTAACCTCGCAAATAGAGCATAGTCTGTTGAAACAACCTCCTCCCACTCGCGGGGAAATTCGGCGTCCAAAACCAAGGACGGCCAGTTCACATTGCCAAGATCTGCATGCACTATGCCAACCAGGGTTGTCGCGACATCATAGTAGCAACTCGTATAGTACTCCTTCCTATTGGCGAGAACCATCGGTGGAAGTGGCACTACACCCTCCGGCCCATCCGCGGAAAGCTCCCCCGCCCCGCGTGGCATACTGCCGCCTCCCCAGTTCTGGACTGGAAGAGAACTTGATGGGTCCAGCTCAGCAGTTTCGCAGCGGCACCATCGCAGAATTTGCTTCTCGATGGTCTTGGCAACACCAGTGTACTTTGCCCCCACATGTGTCATGTGCTTGCAGCTCTGACCACGTCCAGTTCCGGCAGGCGGTGTGGCCTGCTGGGTGCGACCACGAGTACCACGAGCCTCCCGTCGGCTCTCATGTTCATGCTTGAAATCTCTGAATTTGGCTTGTAGCCGCAGGAGTTTGGAAAGCGCTGCCTGAGTCGTCACCCGCACCCCAGGAAGTCGTTGATGGGCCTGCCGTAGCTTCTCCTTGTAGTCATTGCCCCTGGTCTTCCGACCAGCAATCTCTTGCTCCTGGGCCCTGACCTTGTTCCTCTGCTCAGCAAGCATCGTTTGTAGCTCTTCCATCTGCTCACGCGAGACCGATTGTGAGGGAGGTACTGCGGAAGTCACAACCCTTCTCCTGGACAGCATGGGGGGAGCTGGAGACAAAGAGGGTCTCACATTCGATACACCAGGACGACGCAGGGTCGGACGATGAGTCTGCCCTGCCACGCGGCGGATGTGGGACCGCACAGGGGCGGCAATGCCGGGTGTGCGGGTGCGGTGAGCAGGCGCATTTCCAGTCCGGACGGTGAAGCTCGCTGTGCCCGAGCTGCAGTCCGATTGAATAGACCCACGACAAGGAGGTATCTGGTTGGCAGCACGCCCAGGTGGAACTACGAGTGTTACAGCAGAATGGCGATTCGCGAGAACAGAGGCATAATCGGGTTGCCGACCTCCTCGACCAAACAGAAACGGCAGCGGAGTTGTCTCGGGCTGGACGACTCCCGTTCACATGCGTGCGGGGTGCCACTGAGTTGTATTAACCCGACGTTTTGGTGCAGTCATAGCGACAGGCGCAGCCGGCGTATCATCGTCCCCCTTCCGCTGCTCGTGGGTGCTCTTGCAAGATTTTCACATCGGGACATCCGTTGTCGTCCCTCTGGCTGGCAGAGCTATCAATGTAGAGCCGCGCCACTGGCAGGACAGGTCCAACTGAGGCTTGGTCAGAACAACAAGTTCGAAAATTACGTCGCAGTTGTTGTGAACTGAGCATTACAAGTCCTAGCTGGTTGTTACCACCAGTAGTGGGGCCCTTATACAGTCATGCGCACGCGGAGAGTGTCTCATAGCGTTTGAAGTATCAGAAGCGTCAATGGCAGGACTGGAAGCAAGTCGTGAGGGCCTGCACGTAGACATTCCAGAAAGTCACCAAAACTCAGGCTCGGGTGAGGTCACTAATGACAGGGGCTCAGATCTGCACATCTGGAAATACATGGGGA